>CAKZFR020000151.1:0-154542 GCA_936449025.2 Sarcophaga subvicina | reverse complement strand
TTATCCCTCGCTATTTAAAATATATTTCAAAAAGAAATTTTTTAATTATGACTTTGAATAATAAGTAGTATTATAGACAGCATATGATAATTACCTCGTATTTCAATTGAGAACGTTTGTCATATCAACAGAAATAATCCCAGTGATAGTATTATTAGACTCCCTAGCAGTGTTACCGACGCCAGTAATATAACATTTGTTTCTCCTGCAATTATATTTAGATGAGAAAATTTGAGATGAAAAAATATTTAAATATAAATAAACAACTAAGAACATTATGACCCTTCCACTGTCTATTATTATTATTATTATTATTATTATTATTATAATTATTATTATTATTATTATTTTTATTAAATACGTTTGAACACAACAAAATTCTTTCGATAACAATATAATAATAAGCGACAACAATACACTTTCTAAAGGAATACCTCCGTAATTCCAATCCCATTACACAAAAGGAATGCCTCCACTATTTACAGTAAGGTAAATTGTCTACGAAGTTTGGTGGCAAATAAAATTAGAAAAAGAAATCACTTATCAGCTCGCATGCGCATCAGCAACAACTTGATATTGTTAATCAAATAACAAACAAATAAAAAAAAACTCTATTCAACGTTACAGTGAAAATATATATACACCAATCAAAATTCTATAAAGAAAATTTATTTATAAAGTGTTGTGTTAAATTCTAAATTTCTAATTTTCTAATACTTACCATTTCAACTTAATACTTCAGGTGTTACATTAATTGTTACCAAATTGTATCTACATTAAATTATACTTACCTGAATTAGCTACATTAAATTATACTTACCTGCATTACCTACATTGAATTATACTTATCTGAATTATTACATTACGCTTAGAGGGCTGGTTTATGTGAGAAAGCGGAGCACCGATGAACCTGTTCTTATGGAATATATTGAAGACTTAGATAAGCTTTTTCGTTAGTAAACACATTATGACTACATTAACTTTTATTACTGCACTTACTTTCATTACTTTCTCATCCTATTTGTATTATTTTTTATTGCTTTCATATAATATAATGATATTTCATAATTTTTTCTCTTTATTAAAATTTGCGTTTAACCATGCCAGTCCAATTAAAATATTTAACAAGTTTTTATTACACTGCGTTGCATCAAATATTCCTTATGTCCAATTTCACGATTGACCATCTTGGTTCCAGAGAGGGTAATTATAACGTTATTCGCATACTTTCGAAACAACACCTAGGGATAAATGTTTGTTACATCAATGCCCAAAGCTTATATTGCAAAATTGATGAATTCCGTTATCTTTTTGAAGATTCAGGTGTGGATGCCGTATGTATCTCAGAAACGTGGTTTAATGAATCCCACAGCGACAAACATGTTGAACTAAGAGGATATAAATTATTTAGATGTGACCGGTGTGGAAATGCTGGTGGAGTGGCTATTTATGTTAAGAGCAATATTTCGTGTAAACTTCTGAGAACTTTCACTGCGGATAGTGATGTTGAGTATATATTGGTGGAGCTATCATCTAATGGTGAAAAATTGCTGCTTGGGTGTGTTTACAGACCAAATAAAAATATCAGATTGGACACCATTATATCTGAGTTAGAACAAGTTTCTTTTGCCTATACCAATATAATAATATCAGGAGACTTTAATGCCAATTTATTAACAAATTCAAGTTCAAATTTTTGTACAACAATGACTTCGCTCAATCTACACCCTGTTAATAATTCAATGCCAACACATTTCACTAGGACGAATGCCTCTCTATTAGATCTCTTCCTGGTCTCTGATAGCTCCAAAATATCTCATTATGACCAATTAACAGCACCAGTTTTTTCAAGGCATGGCCTTATATTTCTGTCATATAACTTCAGAATACAACGTCATGAAAAATCATTTTGTTATCGGGACTTCAATAATATTGATATGCCGTCACTTAGGAACGACCTGTTTTCTGCTAACTGGGACGATATTTTCTATATTCCATCTGTTGATGCACAAGTCGAACACTTAAATGGTTTTATCTATCGGTTATTTAATAAACACGTCCCACTCAGAACCAAAAGATCTAATAGAAGAATAAATCCCTGGTTTTCATCGGAGATTAAATTGGCTATTGAACGTCGGGATCTACTCCTCAGTCGATAGAAACGTTACAAAACACCACAGTTTCTTGCGGATTATCACAAGGCGAGAAGAGAAGTTGTAATGATGATAAGGCGGGAGAAACTATTATATTACGGTAATAAATTTCAGAATGCTGTATTTACTAAGCATACATGGAGGCAGATTCGTGAAATGGGAGTTGTCAATACCAACCACAAATCAGACACATTAGACACATTAGATGTTAATGCTGTTAATAGGAAATTTGCTAATATTCCGCAACCACCAGTGAATATAAATTTTTATGACGGTAACAACAATGTATCTACAATAAATGATTTCCACTTCCGACATCTTAGTTTGGATGACACAATTGAAGGATTTCTAAAAATTAAGTCTAATGCTTTTGGCCTAGATGACATCCATCCACGTTTTATAAAACTTATACTGCCTTATATAATACGTCATATCAATCACATTTTCAACACGATTTTAACAACTAGCACTTTTCGAATTGAGTGGAAGGCGGCGAAAATGATTGCAGTGCCTAAAAATGATGGTGACTACCGGCCAATATCTATCCTTCCCTACATGTCAAAAGTTTTTGAGAGAATTCTTCATGAACAAATTTATAAACACATACTCGACAATAATCTACTAACAGACCGTCAGTCTGGTTTTAGACCTCAACACAGCTGCACTACAGCATTAACTGAGGTGGTTGAGATTATTCGTGGTAATTTAGATGAGAGTAAGTTAAAATTTTTGGTCTTACTTGATCACTCCAAGGCATTTGACACTGTTGACCATAAAATGCTGCTATTGAAGCTTGGCAATATGTTTAAATTTTCTCCAACAGCAACAAAATTAATATCTTCATATCTAATTGGTAGATCACAGATAGTTGTCAATGGTAGTTTTGTTTCTTCACCCTTATTTGCAAGCAGAGGTGTTCCACAGGGGTCCATACTTGGCCCACTTTTTTACTCCCTGTATGCAAATGACCTTCCTTTGCAGATCAGATATTCCAAAATTCAAATGTATGCTGATGACGTACAACTTTATCTAAGTTGTTCGAAAACGACTATGAATTCTGCTATTAATGAAATAAATTTTGATTTAGATAGAATTTATCAATGGGCATCTGCTAATGGACTACTTCTTAATCCTATTAAGTCCAAGTTTTTATTAATTGGCAAAATTCCGGCGGGATTGAAAGGGAATTTGAATATTTCTCTTAATGGGACAAAAATTCAATTGGTAAATACAGCCAAAAATTTGGGCGTTACTTTTAATAGCTCGCTGACGTGGTCGGATCACATTAATCAAGCATGTGGCATAGTTTATGGGAAGATTAGAACCCTATGGCAGACTCAACACTTTACGCCCATGAGGATAAGGATGCTGATTGCAAAAACGTATTTAATTCCTTCTCTTTTATATGCTTCTGAGATATTTGATGGATGCAATATGACTTTGAAACGAAAGCTCAACATAACGTTTAATAATATTGTTCGATATATTTTTGCTTTGAAAAGATTTGACCATATATCTCCGTATTTAGTACATGTCCTTGGAATGCACCTCGATGACTATATGAAGTTTAGAAATCTTATTTTTTTACATAAAATTACAACAACAACAAAACCTGACTCTCTTTACAACAAATTGGTATTCACTTCGTCTGCGAGGAACAATAATATTCGAACATTCAAATACCGAAAGAGTGCTTCTTTTCACCAATTTTATATATATACCATTTATCTCTGGAACCATCTCCCCCCAATATTCAATTTACTACAACGCAGTGCGATTTAAAAGCTTGTTAAGGAATTATTACAAAAATTCATAAATTTATCGTTTTAATTTTCATTTGACTTTGTTTATTACCTCTTATTTATTCTTTTGTTTATTTTTTTTTTTAATTAATATATTTTTTGATTAATATAATTTTTTTGATTAATATAATTTCAATGTTTTATGTAACTTATTTGATTCTGGTGCTGTAATTTATAAGATAATTTGATCTTGTTGCATCAGAAAAACAATCATTATAATAATAAATAAATAAATAAATAAATAAATAAATTGTGCTTACCTGAATAATCTCTGTTTAAATTAATTAAATTTAATTTTTACTAAAATATATTGTGAATTTCCCTAATAAATCCACATTTGTAAAAACCACAAAAGATTTCTCACAACTGGAAAAAATACAAAGAAATTAATTGGAAGCTGGAAAAAAGGTTACAATCTCTTTCTCTTTCAATTCTCTAAAAAGAAATTGAAATAATTGTATTTCTTTCTTTCTCTCTCCCACAATACGCATTCCACCGATGGTAATTACTTACTCCACATCTCCTAAAGATCTCTTTTTTTAAAGAGATTCAAGGGAGATTTATAAACAAATTAACAACCCCAATTTGTTTCATGGTCTTTCTCCCCGCGAACTCTCCGCAACCTGTGGAATTGTTTCATCCGTTTTTTTGTTGAAAAGGAGATTAAAATCTCTTTAAATACAAATTAAACTAAAAACAACAACTTCATACAACAACTTCATACAACAATACCATACAACAACTCCATACAACAACTCCATACAATGAGGTAAAGAAGTCAAGAAACTCATCACTACAACAAAAAACAACGAAACCGTAAGTGACGTACATTTTTTTACATATATATACCTAAGATTGGGAAATAAGCAAAAAAGAAAATGTAAGTGATAAAAAAGAAAAAAAATTACATACATACATATATACAAATTAATCGCGTAAAAAAGGGGGAGAAAAAACACAAAGTGAACAAAAAATGATAATAGGTTAAATATAAAATTTAACCCGTTAAGGAAAATACGTGTAAAAGAAGAAAAAGAGTTCTAAAAAGTGGTGTTATTCGTTAAAAATTAACCTCGGAAAGACAAAAAAGAGGTTAAAAGTAGCTTATGGACATTTAGATGGACATATGCTTAAAAATTACACCTGATTTATAAAAAGCACATATTTCCCGTTTTTTCTCTCCTTTTACTCGTGTATAAGTACCGCTTTCTACGTATCACGTTTTTATATTTATATATATAAGAAATAATATTTAGAATACTAATATATTTAAGAACATATTTTCTCACTAAAAAATTAAACAAACCAGTTTAATTACATATGTACATAAATCACAAAATATGTACATAAAAACTTAATACCGTTGCTCCATTTCGCGATTAAAATTTCCCGTTAATTTTATATAAAATACAGAAATCTCTTTTCTGTATGTAAAAAAACACTTTAAAAAGTTCGCTCTTTAAAAAAAAGAATTGCAAAAAAATTAAATTACGAAAAGTGATCTCATCTCCCTTAATCTGTGTAAATCAAACATATAGGCCCGTTTTCTCAATGTATCGACAAACTGCCAGTTACTAAATGTCGACATAAATTTATTAGACTGATAAACTGTCCGTTAACAATTTTGGTTTTCTCAATATACCGACAAAAACATTTTTTCATTTGGCAATACCTCTCAATATTGTTGTGAAAGTTGAGAACCCTGTCTTCAAGTGACAACTTATTAACATAAATCAGCTGTTTTCCAATAGTGATAAAGCCGGAATATTTTGAATCAGTTAGGCCTAGCATGATAAACTCTTTCAACATTTACTTGGAACTCATGTTCTTCGAGTCCATCCTACATCAAATTAATGTTTATTCCTCTCTTTTTGAGATTTGAAATAAAAATTTTTTTTTTAAATTTGAAAATTTTTTTTGAATTACTAAAGACCAATATCTCAAATATAATTGGTTGATAAATACTCAAATTGTATAAATTTATTCTCATGTCCCATTTCCAAATCTTATCGCAATTTCATAAGAGAATTCAAATGGCAATATTTTAACATCTCAAATTTTTTTTCTCCTTCAATTCAATTCTATATTCTATTTTTTCACTTTTTAAACTAGATAACAGGTATCTAGTAGTAAAAAAAGATATACACTTTCTCATGAAAATTTTGAATTGGCATGGAACGCTTTGAAAACCCAGTACGAAAACAAGCGTGTATTTGTTGACAACCAAATAGAAATATAGTTTGATATCCCACCAGCCACGAGCGAGAACAGAGAGTCAATTAGAAGAATCCAGTCTTCTGTAAATGACTCTTTGGCTACTCTAAAAACTCTTGGAGTAACGTGGCAAGCTGGGACCCCATCCTCATAAGATTGATCTCCACTAAATTACCCAATTTTACCCTCTCACTATGGGAACAATCTCTTTCATCACCTCGTGAACTGCCAAAATGGTCACAAATGTCTCAAAGGTATGAAGCTGTGGAACGTCTCACGAGCATTAAAACTGCTAAGGACCAACCCCAACCAAATATACACACATATTCCTCTCAGGAACACAATTGCACAATGGGAATGCCTCCACAATTCCAGTCATACAAAAACAAAGGGAATGTCGCCACAATTCACTGTTAATATCAATTGTAGGGAGAGCAGATGTTTGGTGGAAAATAAAACCAAAAAAAGCAATTACTTATCATCTTGTACTTACCATAGCAACTACGGAATTCTACCATTAAATTTAAATTTTAACGTAGTCAATTAAAATAAAATAAAACCATTGTGTGAAAGTAAAATTTGTGAAATCATATTTAAAAAAATTAACGAAAAAGAAATTGTATAAAAATATTGAACTGTGCTCAAATATAATAAGAAAAAAAATAATAATAATAAAAAAAAATAAAATTAAAATACTTAAAATTAAATGAAATTTATAATTAATAAATAAAATATATCTCTAACTTTAAAAGAAAAAAAAATAAATAAAGTGAAATAAAATATAGTTAATGTACTATAAAAATAAATTTATAATAGAAGGTAAAAAATGTCTTTAAGGATCTTTAATAAAACAAACAAAAACGTTTGATTTACATTTTAGTTATATTCACCTAAACTACTTACCTATATGAAATTATACTTGCCTTAAACTTGTATCTACACATAATAAAAGAAAGAAAGTCGTATAAAATTATACTTACTGAAAAATTGTGCCCATATTGAAATGTTGATGGAAATTGTGTAATTGTATAAATATATTGTAAATTCACAGTTCGAAAAAAACAGGAAAAGGATTTATTTCATTGCTGGAAAAGGTAAAAATCTCAACTCTCTCTTAATTCTCTTAATAAATTGAAATAATTGTATTTCTTTCTTTCTCCCTCCCACAATACGCATCCCAACGATTGTAATTACTCATCCACATCTCCTAAAGATATCTTTCTTTAAAAGAGATTTAAAGGAGATTTATAAACAAATTCTTCATCAACAATTTGTTTCACATTGTAAAAAATAGGATACACTCAAAAATTTTCATAGTAATGTTTACATTCCGCCATTCCTGTTTACTCAGCGTCCTCGCTGTAGGAGACGTCAGCTTCATCATCAAACGGCGGAAGACAGCACCATTGTTTTAGACCATCGGAGGCATACACGGAACAATAATGGCGTTGTTTTCGACTGGAGCATGGTAGGTCCTCAACAACGTACCTGTCGTTCGCGAGGATCTAGGTCACTTGGAAGGGAGCCTTAAAACGAGGTTCTAGTTTTCTCGAGCAACCCGTACTTGAAGCTTCATTATTGACGAGAGCCAAATCACCTACATCGTATTTCTTCGGCTTCGAATGTACGTTATCAAATCTAAGTTTCGCGCGTTCTCGGCAAACTACGATATTTTCACCGGCTAGTTGGCGTGCACCATTCGTTGTTCAACCGGCTCGGATTTAGCGTTATCAACCTGTAGAAGTACTAGCCGGTTTCCCAATATGTCGCGGGGTCGAAAACTATGCAGGAGTTAGTTGTCGAGTTTTTCATCTTAGCTTTCGCCATTAAACGTTGAATAGCTATTGATGCATTTTTAAGACCGAACGGCATTCTCCTAAATTCATATTCTCCCTCCGTTGTCACGAATGCAGTATACCTTCGGCTCTGAGCTTCCACCGGTGTTTGGTAATAACCACTATTCAAATCCAATGTGGAAAATATTTTGTACTTTGTTGCCTCTTGCAATCTCTCCTCAATATTACGCATTGGATAAATTTATTTCTTCATATGCCGGTTCAACATTCTATAATCAACACAAAATCGTTCGCTTCGGTCTTTTTTCCCCTCCAAAATAATCGGACTAGCATATTCCGGCTCGGAAGGAGCTATGATATTATTATCAAGTAGAGCTTGCACCATTTCATTCACAAGATTTTTCTTCGGTTCCGGCATGCGATACGGTGCCTGTGTAATTGGTTTATCAGTAACCAGTTCGATTTGCAATTCGATCATGTCAGCTTTCCAATTTGACCTAAGTCATTCGCAAACACATCACCGAAGTTAGTTACTGACGTAAGCAGAACAGATTTCGTTGAATCATCCACGTCACGGCATTCTAGACTAATTTCCCTCCGAACTGCAGCCCCGATGCTAACTTTTACAATTTTTTGCCCGTTTTCAATCAAACCTCTAACCTTTTTCTCCGCGAAAATATTTTGGCCAATCAAAACGTCTTCATTTAATAAATCGTCATCGGTTACATAAAAAGTGTATCGAATTTCACATCATCTGCTTTAATCTCCGCTTTAAAACTCGATCTTAAAGTTCGTACGCCTCCACAAATTCGTTTAATGCTTATTGAACACGGTTCCAATTTGCAGGAAATATTATCCACTACAGTCTGACGTATCATATTGCATTGGCAACCCGTATCAATAAAAGCGGACAACTCCACGCCATTTAGCACTATTCTTCGCGTAAATAATTGATCGTATAATCCCACACTACGTACACTTGGGGTCTGCTTGCCGCAATTCTGCGGTTCACCTTGTCGGTGCACTTTTTGGCTATCAGTACATCGTGAACTACGTTGAGGCTTCGAGCAATTGTAGGAAAAATGTCCTTCCTCAAAACAATTGGAACATTTATTATCTTTCTTCCTAGGAGAATCGGGTTTTTCGTCTTTAATCTTCACATTCGCCGACACAGATTTAGGGACGTACAATGAAGCTGCATTACTACCGGAAGGTTTATTCCGTAAAAATAAAGAAAATGTTTCGCGTATTTCCCGCAAGGACGAAAATCGCATCGCAGCAGTGGCAGATTGTATACACACTGCCAACATTAACGCTTTCTCCTCGAACTGGTATGAGCTCATAGCCGTGTGCACCCTATTTATGAACTGTTCAGCACTCAGTGACCCATCATCGGTTGGATTTAAATCTGGTATGGTTTCAACTATTTCCTTCACAGACATTTGGACCCTGAACTTCCTGATCTAACGCATTTGGTAAATTACCATCCCGGTTTCAATTCTATATTACCGAGGCTTTGCATCATTTTGCATCATGTTCTTGAGTTCATCAATTTGGTTCTGAACATTCGGTCCTGGAGTCTCCATTTCCACTTCATCAGATCCAATTGCCTCAGTAAGACATAGAATTAACTCACTCTTATTTCCCGTAGTCAGTAATTCACGTTGACGTAATATTGTCTTTATTTGTTTCGATTTTAGTTCCGACACTTTTACCAACATTTTTCCACCGATGTTGTTCTAAAATAAATATTTCCTTATAACATGCACACATTGTTTGCAAATTTCCGTTAGTCTCTGTTCCTTTACTTTGTCTTCCCTTTCGTATTACTTTTCTTACTGCAATATCTATCAAATTGTTCCCGCACGTATTGTTATTTTTCTCTCGACAACAACCACTATTACCGTTCAGCGACTGCGTTTTATATTTTCTCAAGAATTATTCACCACCGACCGAATAACAACAAACACATTACGACTGTTTCTATTTTACTGTCCACACGCGCCGACGCGAAAGTTTATTTTTCTCCTTCCCTGTTTATTTTCTTTTTATTTCATCTCTTACTCTCAATCAAACGTTTTTTTGTTTCTCTTTTCTTGTTTGTTCTTCCTATTCTCTCTCGCATTCAACACACACGTTTGTTCCGATCCCACTTCTGAACTGTAAGACGATAACAAAACATAACGCTTCAAGGGTTGACAACAAACTGAACTCCGTAATATAAAATATTTAGAAAAGTAAATAAAAGTAAATAAAATAATTCATTTTAAAAAATAGGATACACTCAATAATTTTCATAGTAATGTTTACACAATTAATACAAAATTAATAATATTACAAACAGCATACGTCAGAACTTCTCCCTGAGTAGAACATAAAATTTTTAAACTAAAACATTCGCGTGAGTTATGTTTCAATAAAATAAAACGAATTGAAGAAATTTTATTTTTCGATTTTATATCGTGTTCAGACAGGCATTTTTATTAAGTCAATAGTATTACCAATATTTTTTACAGCTGGTAAACAAAACAGCTGATTGTTTCAACAACATTGCTTTAAAAAAGTTGTTCAACTATCAACTACCAAAGTGTAGAAAAGTGGTAGAGAACGCATTTGATCACCTTAAAGCACGCTTTCGCCGTATTGGTAAAGGCATAGACAATCGAATAGGGAACGGTGCCGATTATTGTTCGAGCCTGCTGCGTTTTGCACAATTTCTTAAATGAAAGAAACGACAATATAAATCAGTCATTGCTTGAAAGCGTGAAAGATTTTACAACAAATAGGGAGAGACCAATTGATAGCACCACGATTGGTGATAGCGAACCAACCGCTGAAACTGTAAGACAAACCTTATGTTCTTATTTCAGTAAGTACAAAAACATTTAATTTTTTAAATTTTTATTTTATTTTTTATTTAAATAAGAAATTAATTTAATGCATCAGCAATTTTTTGTTTTCTTCGGCTATACTACCTAAAATTTCTATGTTTTTCTTTCTAAATCAATCAAAACTTTCTCATTTTCCTCACTTTTTTCTAATAACTTTTCCATTTCATTCGAAATATTTCCCAAATTTTCTGCTACTCTTAAATTAATTTTTCTTTTTTCTATTGCTGGTTCGGATGTGCAGGGGCAGGAGAACACAGGACCAGCGGCGATGATGGTGCAGACATCGGTGTACCTGGCGATGGTGCATACATATGTTGTTGTAGCACTTGATGTTGCTGCCAGTGATGAATCCGGAACATCTGTATAACACAAAAACAATAAAATAAAAAAGTAAAAACAAAACATGCCATCAATGCTTTCCAATGTCAGCTCATTGTACATATTCACTTTGCAGGCTCCAATCACTTGATGTACAATTTGGTAGTGGCACCATGTCGAAGGTGACCTACCAGAAATTCCCATCATCGACTTCTCCTTCCTATAAAATTGTGGTTAAAGACAAGTTTTATGTATATTTATATGTTATATTTATTACCTGTACCGCTGGGTGAAATTTTGTATTTTCACCTGCCCCTCCCTAGGATTGCATGCGTGTCCTTGCTGGCTGAGCTCCTCCGCCATCTCCGCATATATGTGGCCATTTTTTCTGTGCCCTGCTTCGCTTACATCGCTCCAGCACATCCTGCTCTTGCTTTTTTCTTTTTAAAATATAATTTATTATTAAAAACTGACGTTGTCGTTGTTGACATTGAGTTGTCAAATATCAATTGAAAGTGTTCGGAAAATTTAAATATGGTCACTGAACGTACTTATGACAGTGTTGTATGTAAAATTTACAGTGTTGTATTTAAAATTTTGTCAATTTTGAAACAATTTGAATTTTTATTGAGCAATAATTAGTTCAAATTTTATATGAAATATTGATGTCAATAATGGCGTTTATTGCTAATTACGCAATAAAAGTGCCTGTCTGAACACGGTATTAGGTACCACTTTATTGAGTTTGGTCTTAAAACTAAATTGTACAATGTTTCTTATTTTCCAAGCAAATCCAATTTCTTACAATTAAAAATACAAAAAAATTGTGTACAAGTGATTTGTTTTCTTTAAATTTTGCTTACCAAGCAATACAGAGTTTAATCACTTTGGGCAAGTATTTTTTGTTGTTTTGTTATATTTACTACGGAGCGGCTACACTAATATTAGTTGATGGCGCTTCAAGTGGTTAAGGAATCATGACTTTGTTAATTTTGTGCAATACATTGTTGCTTTATTTTATTTACATGAGGAAAGGCTAGAACGTCAAGTGTACCGATATTCATGTTATAATTGTGCTGTCTCGGATTATTATATTATTTATTATAATATTTGATTTAGGTGCAACGGCAGTTATATTAAAGGAAATCATTTATTTGGTCGATGACACATATGCAATTTCTGCATTATTTCTTCAATATCCGAAGTTGTGGCAGAGTTTCGGGGTTGAAAATTGGTAAGTTGAAGTAGCATATACGTAACTTATACTTCCTTTGATGAAAGATTGTCCTGAATTCATCCGTTATTTTTATTGCAGTGGCAGTGTATTGGAGTTGCCGAAATAGGTATTGATAGTACTAAAATTATTATTGGTACACTATATGTTATAATTTTATTGTTGTATTTTATTTCTTCTATTTCTTTTAGACTTTGTATCGATGTAAATTTTAATTCCTCTAAAGTACGGGTGGTTTTAAATTAAATTTTATTGAGTGGTGGGATAATTTTATCTATGTATGTTTTCATGTAATTTGAAATTTTTTTATTGCTATTGATATTGTACAGTTGTTATCTATACACAATAAAAATGAATGTTTGTTTGTATGTCCTTCATAGAATAGTAAACTAAGCATTTGATCATGTTATGATCTCTAGCAAAGCTGTTGCTCATGAGCCGACGAAGGTTTCTAGGTTGGTGTGATCAATTGAAAATTACTAAAAATTAATTAAATCGTAAACTGTGCTTTTGATCGTGTTATGATCTCTAACAAAGTTGTTGAGGAGGAGCCGGCAAAGGTTTCTAAGTTGATATGTCCAATTTTGAATCATTTTATTGATTTTGTTTCCCGTTGTCCAGATTTTTCAGACGAACGGGCCTGAGTAGTACGCATTTGATTAGTTTCTAACATCAACTTTAATACAAATCGCGCGTTGCTGCTAAGCCAACTAAAATAAATTTGAAGGAAAGAAATTACACAAACATCAAATTAATTTTGAATAATTTTATTGATTTTGTTTCCCGTTGTCCGGATGATTCAGGCGAAAAGGTCTAATTAGTACGCATTCGATCAGTTTCTAACCTCACTTCTCGTTGTGCAAGTGATTCATGCCAATGGGTCTCAGCGGCATGTACTCGACGATATTCCAGTCTCAATGCTATTTGCCTGACTTATTCTGAGACTCGTAATGGTCTTTTCTTCCGTGCTCGAGGTGTAGGTCAACCAATTGCTTACCGCTTTGGAGGCACGATGACACGGGAACGACGTGACAAATGTGTTAAATTTATTAGAATCTCACAATGTACCCAATTCAATTGAACCCAACAGCATTTTTAATAAATTTCCAAAATTAAAATGTTTAAAATTTTACGGGAATACGTTATACTAAATGTTA
Organism: Sarcophaga subvicina; assembly: GCA_936449025.2. NCBI lineage: Eukaryota > Metazoa > Arthropoda > Insecta > Diptera > Sarcophagidae > Sarcophaga > Sarcophaga subvicina. The sequence continues at coordinate 140,977 of CAKZFR020000151.1, read as the reverse complement.
ATAAAATCATAAATGCTAAAATGTCTGGTATTTGCCCGATCAACACATGACCAAATGCATAGTTTACGATTCAATTTATTTTGTATAATTCTTAGTGGCGCCATCTATCGAAAATTAATCACACCAACTTAGAAACCTCCGTCGACTTATGCGCAACAACTTTGCTAAATATCATATCATGATCAAATGCACAGTTTACGATTTAATTCATTTTGAGTAATTTTTAGTGACGCCACCTGTCTTAAATTGGTCAAACATATACATACGAACATAATTGGTCATTACAACCCTTCAGCCAGGATTACGAGCTAGTTTCTCACACCACTTGTATTGTGTGTGCTAATTTTATACAAGAGTGGTGGGACCTACAGTTTAAAGTCGACTCCGAATGACAGATTTTTGAGAAACTTTTCATGGCAATTATATTTACTCTCAGAGTTGTTGCCAGAAATCTGCTGAGAGTAAGTCGCCGAAGAAATGCTTTTTGTATTTTGTTTTGATGTCTGCCCTGGGTTCGAACCCTGGCTTTACGTCTAATAAGCTAACACACTATCTACTAGACTACGACGACTTCACTTTTAACTTTAAATTGGTCATTCCAAATTATAAACCTTCGTCGGCTCATGAACAACTAAAGTTCATAACATGATCAAATGAACAGTTTACGATTTAATTTATTTTTAGTAGTTTTCACCTGTCGAGAACCTTAGAAAACTTCGTCGGCTCATGCGCAATGCCTTTGCTAAAGATCATAACATGATCAAATACACAGTTTAGGATTTAAATCATTTTTAGTAATTATCATTATCATTATCTGTCGGAAATTGGTCATACCAAATTATAAACCTTTGTCGGCTCATGCACAACAACTTTGCTGAAGATCATAGTGTGATCAAATGCATAGTTTACGAATCTATTAATTACATACAAACATTAATTTTTATATACATAGATTAATTATTTTATTACAATGTTTTATTTTGCTGACTTTAATGATATAAAATTAAAGAGTAAAGTTATTAAAGGTGCGTCAGTAATATGAATACAATTTAGGGCCATTATTACAAATTGCCTAAGTGACCCTTAGTGTGTTCAAAGCAATATTTTATTTTGCTGACTTTAACTATTTAAAATTCAAGTTAAATTATTATTAAAAATGTGTCAATAAAAAAAAATAAAATAAAATAAATATTTTGTCGTTGTTTTAATTATAAAGAAAAAGAATAAAATAAATATTTGGTTAATTGTTGTTGTTCACATGGATCTCCTGGGTTGTATCTTTTCTTAATTTTTGAATATCATTTTTGTTGATAAAGTTGTAGTCTCTGGCTTTCTCTAAGCTTAGGGTTTCTGTTATTGAGGTAATCTGCACTTTCTGGAGATTTGGTGGTGCTAAGAAAATTGTGTCCCAATGGTCTGAAGCATTGTCTTTATAAGTTGTTACTGCTGCCGTGACGGAACAATTCGCGTAGTGGAGAAGTGAACTTCCCTTAATTGTGAAGTTTTGTCTGCAATCAGAGGCTATCGGTAATTATTTTAAATTAATAAACATTATGTAACTATCTTCCGGCTGGAAAATATTTGATGTGAATCCCACATAATTCCCTGGACATATTGGTGTTTTACCATTCAGTACTCTACCGATACAAGTTGAATTATCAGTGTTTTCGAAGTCGTTTGACCTTTTACAAAAATATAAGTTCTCAATCTTTGGACAAATCTCTATTAAGTACTGGAGGTTGTTGTCATTGTAACTTACATACGGTTTTGTTTTAATTATTTTTGTGTTATTTAAAGGAAGAGGAATGAAAAAAGTGTATTTGTATCTTTAGATAACTTTGGCAATTTTATATGAAAAATCAAGTTGCCTAAGTCAAAGTTCTGAGATCTAAAATGATAAGACATCATTCACCAATTCATCTGGATGAAGAATGAGTTTTGATATTATACCAAGCTTTGCAAGCATTATGGCCTCTATTATATCAGAAATATGATTCAATAATAAATCTACATTATAATCGATGTTTGGAGGGTTAATTAGTATGACTCAATTCAAACACATAAATTTGAACTGTACTAATTTTGGGTTCTTACTTTCAAGCACTTGGAACTTGAACGTAATGGCATGCAATAATTAAAACAATTGAGTTTTTACTACTGCGCGAAAATTTAAATTTTATTGAGTTTTTATACTAAATCTAGAATAACAATAATGCTGATACAATTCAAATTTAATTTTCTTGTCCCTGATATTGCATTTCTTACGTAACTACTGTTTTGTGAAATTAATAAGTTCATTGGCTGTGTGACCATGAACAACAAAACAAAAAAAATTCAGAGAAATTAATGCAAACAAAACAAAAAATATTTTTACTGCCAAATGAAACTTAATTCCAAATTTTGTCAACATAAAAAATTAAATAAAATGTTTTTATAAATTTACACTGTAATAAAATAATTTTCGTCAACTTAAAATATGCAATAAAATAAAATGAAATAAAATAAGACAAAATAAAATATATTTATTGGCTTTAACATTCTCCCCCGCATTGAACGGATGTTCAACAGAACTGGCGAGTAGGTATAGGTTGCCGTGGCATTGGTGTTGGCGCAGTTTCTTCAGTTGTTGAGACTCGTTGATTTCTGAAACATTTTCGGCAGTCCTTACTGAATGTCGTCTGCTGCAAATTTTACGTCGAAGCCAACATATGATCGTTAGTATAGTTACACAAATGGCAAGGTAGGCAATCATGTTGTTATGCAGTTGATGGGATTTCAATTTGTTAGAAAATTCCATTATGTTTTCTACCCTTAAAGTCTTTTGTAGATTCAAAAGTTCCTTCATATTTTTGGCATACGTATCTTCCAAATATATTGGGGTTGAACGATTATTTTGTGTAGAAAATGTAGTATTGTTAGGCAACAATAAATCTGAGATTTGTCCAAGACTGGTATATGATGATCTTATTGTACATACATACATACATAATTGGACATTACAACCCTTCAGTCAGGATTACGACCTAGTTTCTCACACCACTTATGTTGTGTGTGTTAATTTTATACCTGAGTGGCGGGACCTACAGTTTAAAGTCGACTCCGAACGACAGATTTTTTGAGAAACTTTTCATGGCAATTTTATTTACTCTCAGAGTTTTTGCCAGAAATCTGCTGAGAGGAAGTCGCCGAAGAAATACTTTTTGTATTTTATTTTGATGTCTGACCTGGCGCTCGAACTCTGGCTTTTCGTATAATAAGCCAACACACTACCTACTAGACCACGGCGACTTATTCGCCGTGCTTGATATAAATTGTCGTCCATTCATTGTGGCAAAATTGTGCTTGAACGAGCATTTTGGATCTAGTGTAAGTAGACCGGAGCCCTTTAGTGATATGGGAATAATTTCTCCATTGCACACAGCCGTAGCTCTCGCAGACGATGAGGTGGCATATATCCATTGGTTTTCTTTATGAAGTGGTATCCATCTGGTGCCGGTTTTTTCCAAAATACAGGATGGCACTGTTTGGTTATTGAATAAACCAATTTCACATGCGCAGACGTTTGAGCCGTAATTATAACGAATTTGAATGTTGGAACAAACGAAATGAGTTGTAAACGGAATATATTGTTTATGGGCTATAGTTATGCCTAGAAATGTAGTGCATGGTTTAATGACTACTAATGTGCTGCTTATTGTGTTGGGTACCGCAATCAAGTGAACCATACTGAATCTTTCAGGTTCGACCAATGGTAAGGTTATTTTAAAAATTGCGTATTGCTGTGTCAGTCTGCCTTGTATTCTCATAAGTTTGAAGAGTAGGAGCAAGTCATTCTGTTCTGACACTGGAAGATTCACTGACGGTAGGGAGTGTAGTGAGATCTGAGTAACTTCCTTTTGTAATTGGTCCATGGTAAGTAGCCATATCGTGTGTCCATAAGTGTCTCAAGTATTGCTGACTGTGTGCCTTTTAGGATGTTTGCAATGAGGGAAAATTGAAGAACTGCTGAGTTAAACAGTCGATTCAGATATAATTGTACTAATAAATTGATGATATTATCCAATTCTTCTGAATACCTCGTGATTTCTTGTCCCAATCTTTCAAATCTAATTTTCGCGTTTATTTGATTCTGTTGTATGATGTTCATTGTTGAATCAACGATTTATGTTTGATTTCTTAATAATTGTAACAGATACGATTCATTTTCATTGACTTCTTTTATTGTTGCAGACATATGTTCGGCGTATTCTGAGTCTAGAACGCCAAATAGAGAATGTGCAACATTACCAACTATATCCAACGCACCTCTTTTACTTCGCAGTAATCTGCTATCCAGTTGTAGTTCATTTTCCATTTATTTGAAATGTTCAATCGTTCCTGCACAAGATGTATTTGGTTCTAACATCTTACACAAGGCTTAAATTGACCTTGTCCCATTAACAGGGATAGAATTTTCGGACCAGTAAGACGATAAGTCGTAGTATACGAAAAGATTCCATTGAGTAGTTGAAATTGCGACTGTTCCAAATTGTTCGAAGTGTATTCCGAGCTTTGATCCAAATTTTTTATTCTTAATTGGAGTTGCCAATGATATTGGCAGAATTAAAGTAGAGTGAGTAGTGCCAATGTTATATGATTTGTTGGTATTTTAATTCTCTTAGCCTTGGGTTCATCAGGTGAATTTCATATATTCTTGTTGTTGACTTCAGTGGACATAGTTATTTCTGGATCCGGATTTGTAGGTAGTAATGCAAGACGATGTATAGGACGTGTGAACATTACTGAGGCAGTTTTTATTTCTGCAACTCTTGCTGCACCGTCATCACTTAATAATTCTTCCCAATGGCCATTTCATAACTGGTGTACTGTCTTCCTTGATAATAACCATGTCCCCAATTTTGGGGTTGCTAAACTGTTTTTGCCATTTACCTCGTTGTTGTAGTTCGTTTAAGTATTCCGTGCACTATCTGTTCCAAAAAGCCTGCTTAAGATGGTATATCAATTTCCAATGGGATAGAGTGGCCATATTTTGCACTTTTGCCTTGCTGTCTGCTTGAGATGTGAGAGCTTCACCAATAAGGAAATGACCCGGTGTTAATGCTTCAAGATCATTTGGGTCATTTGTCATGGGCGTTATAGGGCGAGAGTTTAGTATAGCCTCAATTTCCACTATGATTGTCTCTAATTCTTCTTGTGTTAAAGATGCATTTGCGACGCTCCGGACCAAAAGATATTTTGCCGATTTTACGGCTGCATCCCATATGCCTGCTCTGGGTGGAATAAAATTAAACTGTATTCCCTTTGAGCTAGAAGCGGAAATAATTGACTCTTGCGCCTTACAGGAATAAATGCTATCAGATAGCTCTGTTAGCTGATTTTTTGCTTCAACAAAATTGGTGGCGTTATCACAATAAATATTTTGGCATCGTCCCCGACGGCCAATAAATCGTTTTAGGGCACCAATAAAAGCATCTGTTGATAAATCCGATACCAATTCAAGATGAACTGCCTTTGTAGAAAAACAGCAGAATACAGCTATATATGCCTTCGTTGGTCGTTTGCCTCTAATCCTGTAATGAATCCAAAAGGGTCCACAATAATGTACACCAGTGTTGATAAACGGTCGCGCTGGTGTAACTCTAGTATGAGGTAGATTGCCCATAATTTGTAGACATAATTGTGGTCGTGCCTTGATACATCTTATGCATTTTTGGACTACGGACCGCGCCATTATTTTCCCTTTTATTGGCCAAAATCTTTGTCTGATTATATTCAAGAGTGCTTGGGGTCCACAATGGTTATTTTCTTCATGAATCATCGTAAATAAAAGTTTTGTAAGGGGATCATTGTATGGAATCAACATTGGGTGTTTTGCATCATACGATAATAGTGATGCTTCCAGTCGTCCTCCTACTCGTAGTATGTGTGTGTCCTCTAAGTATGGAGACAGGATGATGGTAGAGCTTTTCTTGTCGACTTCCTTATTTTCTCGAAGTTGGCTTATTTCCAAAAAAAGTCGGAACGTTGAATAGTTTTGATGATTATATAAGGTCGAGTTCAATGGGAATTAATGCCTTACATTTCGGACGATCTTCGTTTTTCATGCAGGTGTTTCTCATGAATCTAAGAATGTACCCTACGATCCTTTGAAGGGTTCTGAAAGAGTTCTTGTGTGGGATATTATAAATGAAGTCATCGTTGGAGGTAGTGGCTGCTGAAGTTACAGTTGTTTTCTTTTTCTCGATGTCATTAGAGATGAGTTGTTGTGAAAATGTAGGTGGCCATATTTCTTCTCTTCCATGCAGAAACAATGGGCCATAGAACCATAAAGTGCATTTAGTAAGTTTTGTTGCCGGTAGCCCTCTGGAAAGTAAATCTGCCGGATTGTCCTTGGATCTGACATGGCGCCATTATTCGGGAAATGGCAATGACTGGATTTTTGAGACTCGATTAGCTACAAAAGCATGATAGAGCAAGGATTGGGTGTTTATCCAAGACAGTACTATTTCGGAGTCTGTCCATAAATATACAGCTTGATTTTTAATCTGAAGATTAGTTTTGACTCTATGCACAAGTTGGGCAGCCGTAATGGCAGCACATAATTCTAAACGAGGCAGTGTCTGTTGTTTAAGGGGTGCAACGCGTGTCTTGGAGCAGAGTAATTGTACAATCATTCTTCCATCCTCAAGAGTTGCGTGGATGTAAGCAACTGCTCCATAGGCCTTTTCAGAAGCATCTGCGAATATATGCAGTTGTGTTTGAGCTGGGATTTCTCCCTTTAATATGTGTCGTGGTATTTTGAGGTTGTTAAGGCTGTCTGACTCATTCCTGAATCTAGTCCAAGGTTCATGAAGGTCCTCAGGCAATGGTTCATCCCAGTCCAGTTTGAATTGCCATATTTGTTGGATGAACATTTTTGCCCTGATGACTACAGGTGCTAGTAGGCCAAGAGGATCGAACAATCTTGCCAAATCTGAGGTTGCAGAACGCTTTGAGACAGTAGTTGGAGGATTCAATTTTACCTTGACGCAAAACTGGTCTGTCTTGGGTACGAATAATAATCCTAAAGTTTTTATTGTATTGGTGCTGTTACTGTTGAAATCTAAATCCACCTCTTGATCACCAAACGGAATATTCTTTAGTAATGAAGAGTGATTTGCGCAGCCATGTCTTTTTAGAATGATGGTAAGTTCCTTCAGTATTTCCAATGCGATATTAAGGCTGTCGGCACCACCGAGACCATCATCTACGTAAAAATTGTGTTTCAGCATTTATGAGCCGTATGGATAGTTTATCAAATTTTCATCTGCAATTTTTTGTAAACATTTAGTAGCAAGATAGGGTGCTGCTCGTGTGCCATATGTATCCCTATTAATTTTATAATAATTAATATGAAGTGATGGATCTTCTCTCCAAATGATTAGCTGAAATTTTTGGTCATCTGTATGAATTAAAATCTGTCTATCTGAAAATAATTCACTTTGAAGAGTTGGTCCAGTATACATAAGATCATTCAATGAATGACCCGATGATGTTTTTGCTGATGCATCGAAAACTACTCTGAACTTTTGTTGTGGTACTATCTGGTTTCAAGACACAGTGGTGAGGAATAAAATATTTGGAATCGGATATAGTATTAATATCAATCTTCTCCATATGTCCCAACTGTTCGTAATCTTGCATACATTTTATGTACTGAGTTCGCATGTCTTCCTTATGTAAAAGTCTACGTTCCAAACCCAAGAATCTGCTGTTGGGTTTTCTCGAAACGGGATGCTGACTATAAAGCGACCGCCTTCATTGGTGAGTGTATGTTGAGTGAAATGAAATTCACATTGCTTTTCTGATGGTGACATACCTTTTTTGCTGACTTCAATCTCGTCTAGTTTCCAAAGATTGTCTATAGCTTCTTCTAATGAGGTGTCATCAAATACTCCACATGTAAGTGAAGATGGTGGTTTTGGGGATGGATTCTTTCCAATTGCGCCGTCCACAATCCAACCTAGTACCGTATTTTGCAAGGTTGGCAGTTTGTCGGCGAGATGTATTGTTCCATGTTGAACTAATTTGTAACAGAATTCTGCTTCAAGCAGCAAATCTACCTTTTCCTGCGGATAAAAATGGGGATCACCCAGCTGTATATTTTTTGGAATATCCCACGTTGAAGGGTCAATGTACTGGCTGAGTTGAGCAGGAATTATGCTTGGTAGGACATAAGCGTCTACATTCGCAGAGATATTATGATCTATGGATTTCAGATTGATATTAACACGATATTGAGATTTTCTTTGTATTTCACCAATGCCATCAAGACAAAGTGATGCCGCTAATGGTGAGATGGATAACTTTTGACAAAGACTTTTTGATACAATGTTAACTTGGGACCTGGAATCTAACACTGCTCTAAATTTATCGGAGGCACCATTTGAGGCTGCTATTATAACTTTTGCTGTTGCTAGCAGAACGTAACCTTTGCTCCCTACAGCGTCGTTAGTTTTTGTCGATGTAGCTGCTACGATCCTTGAAGGATTTAGAGTTGAGGAGCCTGGGCGGTCCGCAGAGGTGGTGTTCGGGGATATAGTTGCGTTGCCTATAGGTTGCTTTTGTTGAGTGCTTAGTGGCCCTTTGCCTTTTTGAGATTTGTTCCCTTTTTGTAAGTGGAGCAACGTATTGTGTTTATTGGTACACTTTCGGCAACTACCATGATTGCATGATTTTGAATCATGGTCATTTCCGAAGCAGTTGACACACAAGTTGCGTTGTTGGACCCAACGCAGTCGCTCTATTTCTGATAATTTAAGGAATTTGCTATTTTGCTATTTGTGTAGTGGATTTCTGTCGCAGTCTGTCAGCTCTAACAGATAGATTGACCAATTTTTGTTGCATTAGGTCATGTACACTATCGTATTCCACTTGATCTAGACCATCAGCCGATGGGTTTGTTAATTGATCAAGATCTTCATCATACAGCTGCTCAATTTTATCCCATAATCTTAATCCATAATCTTTTGATTAAATCAAAGTACTGTAGGGGCTGATTATCTGTGTCTATCAATCCTCTTAGTAGCCGATTGACAGTTTTATAGGAGCTTTCAGCCTGCGTAGAACCCCAACGCTTGTACACTCTCTTGTAGGCAAATTATCTTGTTCGGGTTTTTTTGATATTTTGTTTCCTCAATTTTTTGTTTGAGGCGAGCAGTTTCAGTTTTAAAAATTTCGATGTAATCAGAGACTAAGTTTTTGATTTTATCATAGTAGCCTTCTGAAAAATATTCAAATTTCATTGGATCGTCGCACACCTCTCGTATCTTGGAATCTGTTTCCTGGAATTGGTCCCATGATTCCTGAAGGCGTCGTGATCGCTCCTCAAAGTAGCTAACTTCTGTTATCCTGTCTGCCGGGTCCTTTTTAAAATTTCGAACAATGCACTGTATTGTTTCTCCAGCCTCTAACTGAAGATCCAGTAAACTTTTGATCGTATCCATATTGTATTGTAGTTTTAATGTAAAGTTGTGAGTGGTCAGCTGTATCCATTCGTTGGATGTAGACCTGTGCTACCGAATTGGAATGATGTGAGTGGACTGTTGTATCCACTTGCTGTATGTAGCCTTGTGCTACTGAATTGGAATGATGTATGTAGCTCTGTGCTACTGAATTGTTGTTGTGGTCTTCAAAAATGTGCATGGATGAAGACTCCAGTCCGCGGAATCGCACTATTGATGAGTGTTGCTTCCTGAGACAAAAAAATGTTGCCTGGTGGTTTCTAAGTCCTTACCACTGGTGGGGGGAACTTAGAAAAATTATTGGGTTCTTATTGTCGGGGTCACCAAAGAATGTTTGGAGGGTTAATTAGTATGACTCAATTCAAACATTTAAATTTGAACTGTACTAATTTTGATTTTGAGTTCTTACTTTCAAGCACTTGGAACTTGAACGTAATGGCATGCAATAATTAAAACAATTGAGTTTTTACTACTGCGCGAAAATTTAAATTTTAATTTTAAACTAAATCTGTAATAACAATAATGGTGATACAATTCAAATTTAATTTTCTTGTTGCTAATATTGCATTTCTTACGTATCTACTGTTTTTGTGAAATTAATAAGTTCATTGGCTGTGTGACCATGAACAGCAAAAAAAAAAGAATGCAAAGAAATTAATGCAAGCAAAACAAAAAATAGTTTTACTGCCAAATGAAACTTAATTCCAAATTTTGTCAACATAAAAAATTAAATAAAATGTATTTATAAATTTACACTGTAATAAAATAATTTTCGTCAACTTAAAATATGCAATAAAATTAAATAAAATAAGATAAACTAAAATAAAATAAAATATATTTATTGGCTGTAACAATCGAGTTGATTCATATACTGGATTTCCAATAATAGGCCATTTACACTACAGCGAAATCTAGTACTTATGAGATTTCGAGCCAAATCTAGTTGATTTTAACTAGATTTCCCATACAAACCAAAATCTACTTATTTAGTAGATTTCGGCAAAATCTACTCAAAATCTAGTAAAAAATACAAATGCAACTATGTGTTTTGCCAAATAGTACTTAAAAATACAACGCTGAGCAGGAAAAAATTACATTTCAATTTAACCCTAATCAAGTCAACATGTGCCTCTCCGACACATGTTTCACTTGGTCATGTTGTAACTTCCTTGAATATAGGTTCTAGTCCTTACTGCTTCTTGAATTCCTACTTTCAGTTGTTCTATTTACAATTTACAAATTTTAAGTAATAAATTAATTTCTTTTTCTTTTTTACTTTGTTTTAATCAAAAATGTTCTTAATCATGTCAAAATGTGTCTATGAGGCACGTATGGGAACGCTAACTATTACTTCTATTGTTGGTGAACAACAAAATTAAATATAATAATGAGTTATAATGAGGTATAATGAGTTACGAAGAGTTCTGGCACCCATCATTTGCCGCAGTATTCTAAAATTAAATAAAAATAATTTGTCCAATGTTCGGTCCATACAACACGAGGATGAATTCTCAAACCATCCAAGGCAGACAGATATGCGACGTAGATGTTATATGTGCCCACCGAAGATGTGCAGAATGTGTAAGCAGTCTTGCAATATTTACCACAAAAATACTTGCAACGAGCATTGTTCAAAAGTTCTAGTATGCTTAAAATGCGAAAATAAATAAATAATATTTCATTTATGTAACTGAGAAGAAAAAATTTAATAAAATGAAAATAAGTTAACAAAATTAATACGTAAATTCTTTGTATGTGCCTCTGAAACACATTTTGACTGGATTTGTAAAAAATTTCCCTGACTTGATTAGGGTTAAACTAAAATATTATTATTTTCTTTTAAATTTCAGTCAGCTGTTTTTGTTATTAAAATGAAATCTTGCTACTGTCAAATAAATCCAGTGTAAACGATGTAGATTTTGAGCCAGATTTGAAATCTAATCTACTAGATTTCGCTGTAGTGTAAATGGCCTATAACGCATTGTTTTCCTTAAGCATGTTTTTGCTGAGAGTTTTTCTAAAAATTTTGAAATGTTTCTTGGTTATTGTTTAAAAGATCTAATCTAATGTTATTTCAAAAAAATATATTTATTACTAATAAGACTTAAAAATAATTAACTATTGTTACATTTATTTTTCTATATTTTATTTTTATCTTTGTAAAAGAACGATCAACTAATGTCGCACAAGCGGCTGTTCATAAAACAAAATAAAACCGTTTTATTACATGGCGGTCTTGCCAGAAGACAAGTGAAGCTATCAAAAAACATAAATTAAATTAATAACTAAAATTAAAACAAAAAACAACAACATCCAAAAACTAAAATATATAAAAGTTTCCTATCATCGCTTTATGAAAATAAAAAGTAAAAATAGTGTGATTTTTTTTGTTTCTTCTTCGGCACCTTGTTTTAAATATTTAATAAACAGAAAGAAAGTAAAATAAATATATTTCTTTAAAATCAATCAAATTGTGAGAAAGCGATAAATAATAATACTTTATGTAAATCAAAATTAGTGTTGAACAAAATGTTATAATTTTTTATGTGAAATAAAAATAAACGGAAAAAAGAAACGTATATACAACAAAGATCGTTTGTTTTTGTGCTTATGACCAGTTGATACCTGAAGTAAGTGGATATAAAAAATGGGAAATTGTTCGTGTGACATTTGAAATTAAAACAGGAAAGTGTTGTTTTTTTCCTATATTTTGAAAGAATATTTTTCATCTTTCAAATTTTTTATTGCTAGCAAATGGAGCAAAAGTTTGGTCACCAAGAGTCCCCTCAACCACCAACCCCAACAACATCCAACTCATCAGGTGAACTATATGAAACCTTTTTTGGTCCTTGGTTTCCCCCCCTTACAGTCCATGGAATTAACACTAGCCATTTCTTGCTTTTAATCCTGGCAACACACTACGCTGGGAATTTTACAAATTTACCTGAAACGTGCATGATAAAGAGACAGACAGCATTACTACGGTTTTATCAAAATAATAATAACGACAAAAACATCTGTAAACGACAAAAACATCTACAATTAGCAACAACAAACAACAGGAAAATGCCATTAGCAGGACGTTATTTTTAATGTGTGTAAAATCAAAAAAAAACATTTCAAGTGCCTTAAATGGATAGAAAGATAGAGGGTTTTATTCTTTTTAGTTTTCTGTCCTTTTATTCTTATTTTATGAAAAGAAAAAATCACTCCAGTGGTGTAAAGAAAAATAAGAGAATTTTTTGTGATTGGCCTATTCAGATATAAATTGGCGATATATATATAGTCAAAATTGGTTGCGAGTGGTCGTATTTTGCTAATCCTCCACAAAAAGTAAATTATATAAATTCTTGCTATACAAAAAAATTAAAAAGTGCCATATAAAAGCGGTGAAAAAATCCTAATCAAATTGAACGTTAGTAAAGTGAACTTGTAAAGTTTTTTTAAGAAAAAACAATATATTATCTAATAAAAACTGTCCACAAAAAAAAAATAAAAACGAAAGAATAAAATAAAAAATAAATTGAAAGCTACATTGCATTAGTATATAAAAAACAACAAAACCAAATGGGTTCAACGGCCGAGAAAACAACTAAATCTCAAACATGTTAAATGTTCTAACTGTAACTCCGCATACCACTTCTCCCCTTGCTACTCGATTACAGAAAATGCATACAAAAATTTAAATACTGAGAAAAAATTCGAATGGAGATACCATCAATGTAAGGTTAGAACCAGGTCTGAATCAAACAACACATATCAAACCTTTGTGTATGAATGCGTAACTCAGCAAAAAAAAACAAAGGGAAGATGATGAAGACAGTAATGGCTCTACAAAGAAATTTAAAAAAGCGTTGACTTTGAGTACATTGAACTCTGGTTTAGATTCGGTGCAATCAGAATAAAGGATATAAAAACAGCAATAGGCCTTTTGAAAAATACTGTTAATCCGAATAATACACAAAACGCTAGCATTATACATGAAACAAAAGGTTCGATTACTGAAATGGCATCATCTGTTTCATCCATAGCGGCAAAAGTTAGCGATCTTTATGAAAAGGAAGCTCAACAGGAGTTAAAAATATCCAAAATAGACACTAACTCAACCGACTGGAGCAATCCATGCTAAAAAATAATATAGAAATAAAAAACGTTTATAACCCAGATATAAGCGCTAATGAAATAATAGCCAAAACAGCTAAAGCCGTAAACGTTAAAATTAATAATTTTAACATAAACAATGCTTATCGCGTAACAAAATCCACAAATAAAACTATAATTGAATTTACTACTCTAAGGATAAAGATAGAGTTCATGAACAAAATCCAACGTCACCGAATTGATGCAAAAATTTTAGACCAAGTAGATGATGGCAATAAATATATATACATTATTTTATTTATTTATTTATTTATTTATTTGTTCAAAACAATACAACAAGAATAAATCTTATATTACAGTATTGCTTAGCAATTGTTACTAACATTTATTGAGAAACATTTATTTTAACTTAATTAATATAATTTAACAAAAAATCAATTTAAAAAAAATAAAAGATACTTAAAATTTAAAAAAAAGGAAATTTAAGTAAAGAAAGTGGGAAAAAACATTACAGCACAACATTAAAACATTAGTATATTAGTATTAAAAAAAAAATAGAATGAATATCAAAATTATAATAAAACTAAGGAGAAACAAATTTACAAAAATTAGAGAACATTAACTAAGTAAACTGCTCGAAAATGGAAGTTTTGAAATGCTTTGCATTGCTGATCATTTGTATTTGAGGGGGAAGTTGGTTCCAGAGACGAATGGAGTGAATAAAAAAATGTTATTGAGAGATGGCCTTGTTATATTTCATAGAGTTTATCCTGTTCCCTCTATTCGACCTAGAAAATATTAATCTCTCATACAAATAAGGTGGCTGTCGACTATATATAAGTTTGTGTAGAAATAGCAGAGTCCGGCAATTCAACAAATTGTCAAATGTGACATTATAAATTAGTCGGGCGAAATGTGATATGCTACTATTTCTCCTGATGCCAAAAATGTATCGTGCTATAGCATTGTAAGCTACGTTAAGTCTCAGTCTGCTAACTGCATCGCAGCTAGCAAAGAGCTCACATCCGTACATGAGAGTCGGTAGTAAATATGTCTTCGCTAATAGCATTCGAATATAAGTTGGTGTAAAATATTGTGACATCCAGAGATTTCGAAGCATCGCAAACGTTTTTCCACAGTTAATTTTTACGTGATCCGACCAATTTAGTTATCCATTCAGAGTTACGCCGAGACTTTTAGCCGTTCTCACAAATCCTATATTCGATCCATTAATGCGAATTGCTGGTAGATTCGAGATAAAATTTTCAGGTGCTCCCATCAGTAACGCCATTGATTTGTTGGGATTTATGCTTAGACCATTTGCAGATGCCCATAAATAAATTTGATTCAAATCCTGATTTATCAAACGGATGCAGTTAGTAGCATCACTAGCACTACAACCCATGTATAGCTGCACGTCATCAGCATACATGTGTATTTGGCAATGTTTTACCTGCAACGGTAGGTCATTAGCATAAATCGAGTACAACAATGGGCCAAGTATAGAGCCCTGTGGCACACCTCTTGGCATTGAATAACTCCTGGATATAACTGAGTTATGGCTAACGCTTTGACTTCTGTCGCCTAGACAGGAGGAGATCAGTTTCAGTGCTGTTGAGGAAAAATTGCACATATATTTCAGTTTAAGTTTCAATATGGAATCATGGACAGTGTCAAATGCCTTAGAATGATCCAGTAGTATAAGAAATGACATAGTGTGCCGTTTATCAATCTGGCACCTAATTTCCTCGGTTACATCAACCAACGCACTAAGACAGCTGTGCCGTGGTCGAAATCCGGATTGCCTTTTCGTCAATAACGAGTTAATATACAGATAACTACTAATTTGCAAATAAACTAATTTTTCAAAGACCTTCGATAAATAAGGCAATATAGCAATAGGCCGAAAACTTTTATCCTGTTTCAAAATTGGTATGATCTTACCATGTTTCCATACAGAAGGGTACGTAGAGGTGGTGATAATTGTATTGAAGAAATGAGTGAAATAAACAAGTGTATATGGGAGCGTTAGTCTAATAAATTTTGGATGCATACCATCATACCCAATAGCATTAGATCTAACGGCAATAAATGACCTCAGTACCTCCTCCTGCCTAAAGTGCATGAAATCGAATTCATGCGTTTGCCGTTGATTTAGTCTAATGCCATCATAAAAATTCATGTCCACAGGTGGCAATGTTATATTTGCAAATTGGCGGTTTACCTGGTCTACGTCAATTTCCTGGGGATCATCACTGACACGATTCACCAAACCCAAATTATGAATTTCCCTCCACTTTTTCCGTGAGTCAATACAAGTTCGAAAATGATTGCCATAAAACATTAATGATCAGCTTACAGCATATAATCGCCGGTTGCTATTGACTGCTAAAACCAAAGCTAGAGAATGTGATTGGAAATTTGTTTGGATTCGATCTGGCTCTATATGTGCAAGAAAAAACGAAACATCTAATATAGTCTTAAACCATAATAATGCCGATATTGAATTAATAAAAAGTAACTAAAATAATAATAATAATAATAATAATTGTAAAGCTTGAAATTAAGAAGTATTAAACAGGAACAAACTAATGAATGAAATTTGTATTAAAAAAGTGAAAACATTTAGCAAAATTAATAAGTAAATAAAAAGACAATTAAAATGAGTTCTTTAAACAATATGTTAAATAATTACAATGAAATTAATCAAAATCTCTTAAGTTATCCGTTATCGTTAATATTTATGAATATCCGTTCACTTTGAACAAACTTTTCCACATTCTTAACATCAATACACAAAATAATAAACTATGTACAATTAATAGTCCTAGTTAAAACGAACATTTCCGATGACAAAACTGATACCTACAACATGAGTGGGTTTAATTCTATTTTTTTAAATAGAAGAGACAATGAAGGTAACAACATAGGTGGAGGTGGTGTTGCAGCTTATATCAGATTTATATACTCAAATTGCTTCACCTGGCCAATCATTCGAAAATATATGATTAGATTTAAATATCAACTGTAGCATGATTTTACAGTCGTCAATACCACCACAACATTTCATGTGCATAAACAAAAGAATATCGAATTGCATATGAGCGGCCACTTGACTCAATGTTGCTGACCGTCGCTGCTGCGTATAACGCCACAATAGTAATGCGCACATTCGGCGATCATTTGACACTTTGTTGTCAGGCCGCCGGCTGTATTGGTATGCATATAATATGCACAGTGTGTGTTGTTGTCGTATTGCATTTGCTAGTGATCATGTGTGGCTCTCTTCACACTTTACCGTGGGAATTATTATATGGGCAATATGCACGTGTCATATTGCACCCACTTGTCCCATAATTATTACACACAAACCAATGTAATATTATTTAATATAGAATAGTATATATACAATCAAACATAGAATGGCTAAAGCAGAAGTAAATAGAACAAAATGTATTAGAATTAAGGGGTTGATTTAGAAATGCTAAATCAGCCAAAATTTAGTATAAAAGAAGGGACATTTTCCCTTAAAGATCAATAATTGAATAAACGTCAAACAGTGCGTTAATCCGCACTTACAAAAAAATAATAAAAAGACTTTTATTCAATTTTACATGGCGATCCTGCCAGTATCTTGGAGTGCTTACATACACTGCACCCAAGAGTAAGGCAATAAGTTTGGGGTGCATCAAACTTTACTTGCACCCAACAAAAGAATTCTCCTGGCGAGTTTAGCCTTAAAAACCCGTCAGCCGCGAGCACGAAGATACTGTCTGACCTAAAGACAGTGATATATTCCCTACGGCTCAGGGACGCCAAGGCCACTAAGGATGTCCAAGGAAGGCCCCAAAGCTATCACCATCGAAGAGTATAAAAAAGGACAAATCCCCCAAGAGAAAAAGCTGATACACCAACCATCCCGAAGACGCCAAAACCCAAACGGCGTGGAGGATACACAACCAGATTAAGAAGACAAAGGGCCATCATCCTCAGAATTCTGAATGACAAAAATCCGCCACCGTGGGACGAGGCAACAAGACTCTGGTCGAAGATAGACCAGATAGAGCAGCTGTTAAAACAGCATAAGGATAAATAAAATAACAAAATTGTTTTTCTCTGTTAGTTTAGCTTAAAAAGTGGGGCATCTCAGCTGCCCCCATAGGCCAGAAAGCGTTAACCGCTCTTGGCAAACAGTTTCAATAATATTAAAATAACAAAATAATAAACATAGAAATAGTAACATAAAACATATAAAAATTATGAAAACAAAAATCCAAAAATCCAATTAAAAATGTATCAATCGAAAAACAAAAAATATCTAAAGAAAAATATTTAGTATGTTTAACAAAGTATTGGGCAACAATAGGAATGAATAGGGCTCCGACAATGGAGGATGTTGTCACCGATAAATCAATAGAAGAAGAAACATTAAAAGCCTAAGACATTTGAAAGTATAAAAAAAGAAGGAAAAAGAAAAACAAAAAAATTTTATTTTGATTAATAAATAGAGTTATTTAAAAAAATTAAATTAAAAAAAAAAAAAATTTAAATCTTAATTATAATAATTTTTTTTTAATATATTATAAGAAAAATATAATAACTATAATTATAAAACAAACAAAAAAATAAAAAAAATAATTTTCAAACATATTTAGATTTTTTTTTATTAATACTGTGTAAATCGGCCACAAAATTAGATAATCCCAAAGCCAACGCCATAAATGACATAGAGGTAGTAGGAGAAAAAAACCAATAGCTCAGCAGTAGAAATATACTTACAGTCAAAGCTCGGTATAACGAACGATATATTGTCAGGCCCTTTCGTTATAGTGAAAAATTCGTTACATCCCAAAGTTTTTTTTATCAAAAATTTATTATTAAAAGAAAAGTACATTTAACTAATTTTATTAAAAAATTGATATGTCCTTAAAATAACGTTTGATAAACAATGAGTGAATAAAAGTGTTAAAAAGTATTTAAGTTGGTGGAAAAAAATCATTTATAGACGCTTGTTTCTTCTTCCTATATTTCTCGAAGTACTAATTGTTTTGAAATATTAATATTATTTTGGGAACCCCATTGTATACATTTAGCAAAACATTTTATTACTTCAGTATGCTTTATTTTCGTATTTTATATTTCAATATTTTCCTCATTTTCGTCGTCTCCATCCAAAGTAATATCATTCAAGTCTCCATTGTTGCAAAATATTAAGGCAAGGATTTAAATTTGCTTACATTTGGAAAAATTGTACTTAATAGTCTGACTCCACGTCTTATACACTGTACTTCATCCCCTTGAAAAAGTCTAGAAAGGGGGATCTCGTCCTTATCATCAAACTCAAAATTTTCCAAAAACAGAATTTTTTTCCAACATTTAGATAATGCGTCCTCCTTAACATTGTTCCAGGCGAGACCATCATAAAGAGAACAACTTTTTAAAAAATTTATGATGTCACCTGTTTCAGATGCCACAATTTTTAAAAGGAGGCTATTCCTGTAGTGTAATTTGAGTAAGCGATTGGCGTTTTGGTCCATTGCCTGGATAAGAGGAGTCACGTTTGGTGACATGTGCATTATCCAAATTTTCCCATCTTCTGTATTTTTTACGAGCTTGGAGCATTGTCCAGTTTCAGCAAAGCCTTCATTGGCAAATTTTTATGACCACTTGTTCAAAAGCACTGTGTGTTTGTATACAATAAAAACCAACAGTACTTTAACGAACATTTTTTGTGTTCTCTTTTTTTTTTTTTTTTTTTTTTTTGAATTTTCTTTTTTTATTGTATCTTCATTATTTATGAACTAACAATAAGTATTCAGATCTTATATCTATAGTTAATAAATGTTAATGTCCAGCCAATGCCAGACAAAAATCTAGTTTTCAACTCTTATAAAAATAGAAAATAAAAATAAAGCGCAGTATTCCTAAGTCGGTCATCTGAGAGCGATGGTATCCCTCCTTCTCAAGCGGGTACGTCCACGATGTTGTAAGATGTTCGAGCGAGAGGATTTGGATGTGTTTCCAGCTTCTTTAAATACTTAACCACGTGTTTTGATATTTCGTTTTTGACAAGTGGCACATCAAGATCTTTATGGATGTTGCTGTTTTTTATATACCAAGGAGCACCAGTTATCATTCGTAGGATTTTATTTTGACGGCGTTGAATTTTTTCAATATTAGAGGCAGAAGCTGTGCCCCATAACTGGATACCATAACACCATATTGGCTTCAATATTGACTTGTAGATTAAAAGTTTGCAGTCAAGCCGAAGGACGGAGTTTCTACCGATAAGCCAATTAATTTGAGCTGCTTTCAGTTTCATTTGGGTCAATTTTGCATCGATGTGATGTTTCCATGTGAGACGTCTATCCAAATGGATACCGAGATATTTAACATGAGTGTGTTGTGGCACCATCTGGTTATTAATACTGATGGACGGACATGTTTCTTTCCGTAGGGTAAAGGTTATGTGGACGCATTTCTGTTCGTTGATTTTAATTCCCCACTGATTAGCCCATATCTCGACTTGGGTTACATGGTGCTGTAACTGACTTGAGGCGTCTTGTGGATTTGTATGTGTGCAAAGAAAAGCTGTGTCATCAGCAAAAGTTAATGTGTGTATAGTACTGATTGTTGGCATATCTGCAGTGTATAACAAGTACAATATAGGACCTAGGATACTACCTTGTGGGACGCCAGCCTTTATCGGTTGTGTGCTACTTAAATAATCACCTTCTTTAATTATGAACTGTCGATCGATAATGTATTCTTTGAATAGGTTGAAGTGGTTTATTGGCAAGATTTGCTTCAATTTTGTCAACAGGCCTTCATGCCACACTTTGTCGAAAGCTTGAGATACGTCAATGAAAAGAGCTGAGCAATATTTCTTTTCTTCAAACGTTTTCCGTATGACCTGCACCAATCGGTGTGTTTGCTCAATGGTACTATGTTCTCGTCTAAAGCCAAATTGATGATTAGGAATACAGTTGTTTTGATCCAAAATAGGTGTCAGCTTGTTGATTAACAATTTCTCGAACAATTTCGACATAGTTGGTAACAGACTAATTGGCCTATAAGATTCCACTTTCGAAGGATCTTTTCCAGGCTTAGGAATCATTTTTAGTAAAGCAACTTTCCATGCTGGCGGATAGTATTCAAGCCGCAAAATCGCGTTAAAAATATAGAAAATGATTTTCTTTGCTATATGGCGCAACTCAATAATCATCCTGTTGCTGACTCGATCAATTCCAGTAGCTTTCTTAACGTTCAAATTGTCCATAGCATTTACAATATCTTTGAATTGAAATGTTATTTTTACAGGTGGTCGAGCCACAACAGGTGGTAATTCACTCATGTCAATATTTGTATTGGGATTAAAAACACTTTTTAGGTGACTTACAAACAGGTTACCTTTTTCAGTATCATTTCTCGCCCAACTTCCTCTGGGATCACGCAGTGGAGGAATTGCCATTATGGGTCTTTTTAAATTTTTAGCTACACGCCATAACGAATAATTTGACTGTTCTGTCGCATCTAGACTTTGCAAAAAATTTTTTAGAGATGCTTCTCTTTGCGTTTGTAATAATTTTCTGAGCTGGCTTGTACAATTTTGTAATCTTGCTTTAAGCTGTGGCGATCTGTGTAGTTGCCATTCTCTTCGAGCTTTTCTTTTTTCGGACAAAAGTTGTTCTATATCTGTCGAAAAAACTTTGGTGCATCTAGTCTGACGATAGGAGGAAGAAGCATTATGGGAAGCTATCTTCATTTGTTCATTCAGGCTACAAATAGCAGTATCAATATCCCCTGGCGTCCTTAGCAATAGGTCTTCTGTACAATGGGTGCTAATATATTTTTTGTACTTTAGCCAATTTATGCGTTTGGCAAAAAATAAATCGTCTGCTTCAATTTGCAGAGGGGTGCAAACGGTGATGATTGTGGGTGAATGATCTGAAGATAGATCCAGTGAAGCTTCAGTTTAGATAAGTTCAACGGGTATATTTTTTGCTATGCCGAAGTCAATAACATCGGGTATTTTTTGCTGGTCAGTTGGCCAATAAGTTGGTTTCCCAGTTGAGATGATATTCAAATCCATTTTGGAAATGGTATCATACAAGGTACGACCTCTTGGGCTAATTAGACGAGAGCCCCAGAATGTATGTTTGGCATTATAATCACCAGCCGCTATGAAACGAGGACCCAATGATTTAAAGTAGTTAAGATACAGATTTTCTGTTATCGAAAATCTGGGCGGAAAATATACAGAGGAAATAACGAGTTTGTGATAAAAAATTTTAATACAAATATTTGTCGCTTGGAGATAATTTTCAGAAAGTCCGCACAGTAAATAATGTTTAATACGTGATTTGATTAGTATTGCTGAGCCACCACATGATCTATCTCTCGGGTCCTTGGTATCATAAAAAGAGTAACCGTGTATTTGAAAAAAGCTTCTAGATGTCATGTGGGTCTCAGAAATCAACATGACATCAATTTTTTTCGTTAATTAGAAAACATTCTAATTCGTTTTTATGTTGGCGAATGCCGTTTGCGTTCCAGAAACATATTCTTAAAGAGTTCATGGCCTGCTTCTCTTTTGTTAATTTTTTTGTTCTTACCATTTTTTAAATCATTCGTAATACTGAGCTTGAAAATTACAAAACATTCGTTATATTAGGTAGTCAATGTAAGAAATTTACTCATTCGTTATATCCCGAATTCGTTAAAGTGAGTATTTGTTATACCGCGCTTTGACTGTATTAATAATTACAGTAATAATAATAATTAACTTTTTACTCCGCATCTTTCAAATGTATAATAGGAGAATAAAGAAAAATACACAAGTAGGGCGGATAATTTAGACAAAATATAAATGGACAATTGGGAATTAATTAATAAAATTATTTCATCAGAGAAGGAAAACTTTCGGAAATCATATAAATGTATAAACAAATATATTTACGTACGCCCAGAGACAGTAAGAAAACACTTAAACGTAATTATTAGTTCATTGGAATCAATAAGGGAAATAATATGTAAATATAAAGAAAAATTTACAACAATACATAAGACTGAAACATTAGAAATATACTGGACTTTAAGAGACCAGTTAGTAAGGATTTTGGATAAATATAAAATTAATCAAGAAGTACCTCATTCAGTGGAGGAACCACTAAAAATTGATACAGATATTTTAATCACTTTTAGGGATACTGAAAAATTTGAACCCATTTCGGAAGAAGAATCAGACTCAGACTCGGAAAGGACACAAAAATACACCGAAATGCCCCAATCAGTGGCAGAATTTCTGAGCACAGCTTCAAAACTTATAGTGGAATTCGACGGAAAACCCGAAAATTTAAGATCCTTTTTAGACTCACTGCAGCTGTTGGATTCAATTAAAGACTCACATGAACAAATTGCAGTCTCACTCATAAAAACAAAACTTAAAGGAAGTGCTAGGAATTTGATAATATTAGAAATCATAAATAAATTAAAGCTAACTGTTAAAGGTGAATCTGTTGATGTTTTATCCGCAAAGATTATGAATACTAAACAAAACAATAAGACCGCAAATACTCATTGTGCAGAGATTGAATCCCTTACCAAATCGCTAGAAAATGCGTATATATCGGACGTACTAACAACTGAATTAGCAAACAAATATTCCACACAAGTAGCTGTAAAGGCACTTACCAAAAACTGCAACATCGATAAGGTAAAACTTATCATGGAAGCAGGACAGTTCCGTGACATGAACGAAGCCGTCACTAAATTTGTAAATAGTTGCACTGAAGCAACAGGGCAACAAAACGCTATATTACACTTTAGGCAAAACCCACGTATAACAATTATCGTGGAAACAACAGAAGATTCCGTGGTAGAAACAATTATCCACGAAACTACAACAATAATAACAATGGTAATAACTATACTAACAATTACAATAATAGAAACAGACAGAGATATGACAATAACCGTGGTAATAGGCGCTATATACGTGCAACAAGCTCAAATGCAAATAGTTCGGAAAACTCCGAACATCCCCTGGGATCGGAACAGTGAATAGGAACGTGTATAACCTCAACCTCAACTTATGTTATTTCATTCAGATTAAAATAGATAACAATAACACTACAGTAACACTACTAGTCGACACAGTTGCCGACATTTCACTCGTAAAATCAAAATATTTTGATTTAACACAAATAAATACTAAGAAAATAATTACATTAAGTGGAATAGGACAAGGCGAAATTAAATCAATAGGTAGCATATTTTTTGATTTAAAATTTAAAAATTATTTAATACCTCACAATTTCCAAGTAGTAGACAGTGATTTCCCAATACCAAGCGATGGAATCATTGGTATGGATTTCATTAAGAAATATAATTGTATATTAGACTTCAATTCGGATCATGACTGCCTAGTCCTACGACCATTCAATATACCACAACCTATAGAAATACCAATTAATAACAACAAGATTGCCACTAGATTGCCCTATGGTTTAAAGGTAGCTCCCAACTCTTTTCAAAGAATGATGACACTCGCTTTTAGTGGTCTTAGACCCGACCAGGCCTTCCTTTACATGGATGACTTGGTAGTTTTGGGATGTTCAGAAAAGCATATGCTTTCTAATTTAACAAATGTATTTGAATTATGTCGAAAACGCAACCTCAAATTAAATCCTGCAAAATGCTCATTTTTCATTAGAGAAGTAACATACCTAGGACATAAATGTACTGATAAAGGAATACTCCCAG
This sequence comes from Sarcophaga subvicina, assembly GCA_936449025.2. Taxonomy (NCBI): domain Eukaryota; kingdom Metazoa; phylum Arthropoda; class Insecta; order Diptera; family Sarcophagidae; genus Sarcophaga; species Sarcophaga subvicina. Next base: position 116,609 of record CAKZFR020000151.1, on the reverse strand, counting down.
ATGACAGTAAATACGCAGTAATTGAAAATTACCCACAACCAAAAGATGCGGATGGTGCAAGAAGATTTGTAGTTTTTTGCAATTACTATCGCAGATTTATTAAAAAATGTTCAGAGTATTCTAGACATCTAACAAAATTTTCCAAGAAAGGAGTACAGTTCGAATGGACTGATGATTGCGATTCGGCATTTAGATACTTAAAGAAGGCATTGATGAGCCCAAAATTGCTTATCCTATGCAATATCCCGATTTTACAAAAGAATTTTGTATAACAACCGATGCAAGCAAGCACGCTTGTGGAGCTGTACTAACTCAAGAACATGAAGAGAAACATCTACCAATAGCATATGCTTCAAAAATATTTACAAAGGGCGAGAGTAACAAATCAACCATTGAACAGGAGTTGACTGCTATACACAGGGCTATCACACATTTCAGGCCATACGTTTATGGAAAACACTTTTTGGTTCGTACTGACCATAGACCACTTTCTTATCTGTTCTCGATGAAAAATCCAAGTTCCAAATTAACAAGAATGAGATTGGATTTGGAGGAATATGATTTCACTGTAGAATATCTTAGGGGAAAAGATAATTACTTAGGCGACGCTATGTCGCGCATAACAATCAATGATTTAAAAGAAATAAATATCAAAAATAACAATGTATGTAAAGTAACAACTCCAGCAATGACAAATAAGGTACTTGAAAAGAATCAAGTTACAAACAGTAAAAGGCATTTAAACGAGAAGCCCAATATATTTGTACCAATTACAAATTCTGACGTCAGAAAATTCTGTAAGCTAAAGATTACCCCACAAAAATCTTACATTAAATGGGGCAAATCTATAATAGCATATGTTAAAATGGATGAATTGTTTACTAATGGGAAATTTGACTTAGGACAATTTTTCCCTAGACTCGAAGAAGTGGCCGGTAAACTAAATATCCATAATGTACAAGTGGCACCTAGTGAGAAAATTTTCGAATTTGTCTCAATTAATGAATTTAAAGAAATGGGCAATAAATTATTAAAGTTATTAAAAGTAGCGCTACTTAATGAGGTGATCCACGTAACAAATGCCAAATCTATAGCAGAGATCATAAAACGATACCACAATGACCATGCAGAGGGCGGACATTCCGCCTATACTATTATTGGAAGAATATGACTCGAGATGTTGCAAAATACGTTAAAATGTGCCAAAAATGCCAAACAGCTAAAATAACAAACCATACAAAAGTACCATTGACATTGACAAATACACCAATTAAACCATTTGATACGGTAATTGTGGATACTATAGGTCCACTGTCGTTCGGAATCGACTTTAAACTGTAGGTCCCGCCACTCATGTATAAAATTAACACACACAACATAAGTGGTGTGAGAAACTAGGTCGTAATCCTGACTGAAGGGTTGTAATGACCAATTATTATGTATGTATGTATGTATAGGTCCACTACCAAAATCATATTACGGAAACGAATATGCCGTCACAATAATATGTGACATGACAAAGTATCTTGTAACGGTACCTATACAAGATAAAAGCGCAAAATCGGTTGCGAAAGCAAAATTTGAACATTTTATTCTTACTTATGGTCCAATGAAGACGTTCATTTTGGAGATGGGTACAGAGTACAAAAATACAATACTTACTGAACTGTGCAACCTACTAAAGGTAGAAAAAATTACATCAACTGCATACCATCATCAGACGTTAGGGACTGTAGAAAGAAGTCACAGAACTTTCAACGAATATGTGAGATCATACATATCCGTTGACAAAACCGATTGGGATGAATGGCTTAAGTATTTCGCATACTGTTTCAACACCACGCCATCTTCACTTCATGACTATTGTCCTTACGAGTTAGTCTTTGTTAGACTCCCAAATGGGTTCCAACAGTTTAGTAATATTCAGGAGATAACACCTTGTTATAATATAGAAAATTGTGCTAAGGAAGTTAGATTTAGATTAGAAATAGCACATAACAGAGCGCTCGCTATGATAGATAGATCTAAAATTAAACAAAAATCAAATTATGATAGGTCATTATTAGATGTAAATTTTAAAGTCGGAGACTTAGTTTTAGTTAAAAATGAAGTAGGACACAAATTAGATAGTCAGTACAAAGGTCCCTATAAACTCTGTTAAGAATTTGCACTTTTATGTCTCCCACAAAGGGTTAATAATTAAGAGCAACAAAAAAGTCTCCAAAAATTTACAAAAACAATTACAGCAAGAAATAAGAACAAAAGGGAAGAAACTGGTTTTACAATATTGTTGGTGCATTATATTTACTATGTATAAATATGTAAATATGCAGATCATATTGATCTATATTTAAAGAGATGAGTCGCGTGATTCAACCGTTATAGAAATGTTCATGTAAGAAATTTGTACATAAGAATTTAAGAATATTAAAAAGAATTTTGAAAAGAAATAATTCATTAGCAAAGTGAACCTCAATTAGTAAACTTCGTTCTGCTTCAACTAATTTCGTTTGAATAAAATACAGTTAAATATTAAACATATAAAAAACAGTTAAATTAAAATTAATAAAAGGAATAAAAATTAAAAATTTATCAAAAAAAGTATTTTTTATTTTTTGTGGAAAAATTTTGTGGAGTGTTCATTTAGGAACAAAACGTTGAAAAACGCTTTAACGTTACCATAGGGTCCTTCGAACCGGATATATCAATCGGTCTAAAAAATTCGGTCTCCTAATCGTAATCGCTTTATTCGAAATGCAGAACGAAGGTAAATCAGGAAAAACTGGTGAGGTGCAAACTCCTCCATCAGATCAGAACTTTCAGTTTAAATTACACCAAAGAAAACAAATAGAAAACCGTATTCAATCAGCGAAAAATAACTTAAATAATCTCGACACGTTTTCGATTCATTACTCCGAGATCAAAATATCGTTGCTGGATCGCAGTTATGAGCAGTTTGAAGAGCTCCAATCACAGCTAGAAATTTTAGATGAAACACAACTAGATGACCCCATTCGACAATTGGTGGAAGAAATTTACGCCGAGACTAAAGCGAAATTGGTAGAGCACATAGCAATTTTAAAGTCTCAATCGGAGACCAACCTCAACAGTACTCGATTGGAAGGGCCACAGACCACGTCTGGGCGAACTCATTTACCAAATTTGCAATTATCAACATTTTCGGGAGCACCACAGGAGTGGACAGATTTCTATAGCACCTTCAACGTATTAGTTCATCAAAACAAAGATTTATTACCTGTTGAGAAGTTTCAGTATTTAAAATCAAGTTTGAAAGGTAATGCTGCAAACATCATTCATTCATTAGAAATCACTGGGACCAATTACGACAAGGCTATTCACCTGTTAAAGGCTAGGTATGACAATAAGAGGTACATTTTTCAGGCCCATCTAAGTAAAATGTTTGAAGTGGAAAAAATCACGCGACCTAATGTGACATCGCTACGTCAATTTATTGATCAAATCAACGCCAATGTTCGAGCGCTTCAATCTTTTGCGTCTAATATACAAATCGCCGATGGAATTTTGCTGTATCTGGTAACATCACGCTTAGATAAAGAAACACAAGCTCTTTGGGAGGAAGAAGTATCGTCAAAATTTAATCAAAGTGACTCCACTTCATTTAAGCTTCCAGATTGGGAAGCTTTGGCTGGTTTTCTAGAGAAACGTTGTCAAACCATCAGTTTCATCGATTCAGCCCTCTCAAATCATCCTTCGTCATCGTCACATCAACAGAAACTATATTCAAGCAAACAAAAGGCTTCGTTCGTGGCTAGTGAGCAATGGAATAAATGTACTCTATGCAAATCAGGAATCCATAGTCCCTTTAAGTGCCTATCATTTATGAAAATGACCTCGCAAGATAGATTTGCACTGGCAAAACGCAACAAATTATGTCTAAATTGTTTAGGCGTGAATCATATGATGAGCAATTGCCCATCCAAATACAAATGTCAGGTTTGTAATGCTTCGCATCATACGTTATTACATCGCGAGGTGTCACAACCTCAATTAAATTCGGAGCCAACAAAAGAGTCGTCTACACCTTCAGCAGATAATTCACCATCCTCGTGTCAAGCAACAGAACTCAAAAGTGACGTCCTATCGGCAACTGCAATCGTAAACCTTGGTACACCATCTGGCATCAAAATAAAAGCTCGTGTGTTATTAGACTCCGGATCCCAGGTATATTTAATTTCATCAAAAATAGCACAACATCTACAAGTACATCGAGAAAAATCAAATATACAAATTAATGGTATTGGTACGGCAACCGTCATATCTCTAGGGGTATGTTCTATTGTAATTGAATCGCTTCAAAATTCATATAGCTCAACCATACAAGCATTTATTCTACCGCATATAACTAACCTTCAACCTACAAGTACCATTGAGAAAGACAAAATTAGTATACCGTCTAACATCAACTTGGCCGATCCACATTTTGAGAAACCGGGACATATTGATTGTTTAATTGGTGCCAGTATTTTTTATGAATTACTTATGGTAGGTCAGATTAAGTTAGGTGACAATCTACCAATGTTACAAAAAACTCAACTGGGATGGGTTGTATCTGGACCAGTTCACAAGAACATATCGTCTTCATTACATACATCATTTCATGCCACAATTATGGAACCCAAATTGGACGACATGTTAGAACGTTTTTGGTTAATAGAACATATTTATGCATCACCACATACACAATTTACGAGCGAAGAGGAAGAATGTGAACGATTTTTTGGCAAAACAACAAATCGATGTCCAATCACCAACAAATTCATCGTTAGATTGCCATTTAGAAAGGATCCAAACTGTCTTGGCGACTCGTATAATATCTCACGAAATCGGTTTCTTGGTCTTGAGAAAAAATTAAAACAAAATGTAGATCTTCACAGCCAATATTCAAAGTTTATGGAGGAATATCAACAACTAAATCATATGGCTCGTATTGAAAACTCGTTAGAATCGCGCAATTTCATCCCCCATCATTGTGTCACAAAACTCGATAGCTCTACCACCAAATTACGGGTAGTGTTCGACGCATCATGTCGAACTTCAAGCGGACTTTCCCTTAATGACATACTGCGAGTTGGCCCTACATTGCAAGACGACTTAGCCACTATTTTGATTAGAGTTCGAGCACACAAAATCGTTTTAATGGCAGACATAGCCAAAATGTATAGGCAAGTTCTTATCGACAAACAAGATACCAGGTGGCAAACCATATTATGGCGAAATTCAGATGAGAGTGAAATTGATTTGTACGAACTGAGAACCGTCACATATGGAACCAGTAGCGCACCGTATTTGGCTGTAAAATGTCTGCGACAATTGGCTATTGAAGAAGCTGTCAACTTCCCTATTGGTTCTACTGTCACACTTAGAGATTTTTATGTAGACAACTTATTTACTGGTGGTTCAACAATTGAAGATGTTGTTGAAATTAAAAAGGAGGTGATCGAATTGTTGGAAAAGGGTGGTTTTCCTCTTCGTAAATTTGCATCAAACAACAACAAAGTTCTTGAAGATGTTGCTGAATGCGACAAAGAAGAAATTGTCATTTTTGGAAAAACCGAATACATAAAAGCACTTGGTTTGAAATGGTCTCCAAGGGAAGACTGTTTTTTCTTTAACTACAATATGCAAGACAAACAGTTGAAAGTATCAAAACGAATGATATTATCACAGTTGGCAAGTGTTTTCGATCCCTTAGGTTTATTGAATCCAATAATAGTAACATTCAAAATTTTAATGCAAGACTTGTGGAAACTTAAGCTAAATTGGGACGAAAGTGTACCTCAAGAAATTTATACCAGATGGGTTTCTTTCCAGAACGAGTTGGCTTCGCTAAATGACATCCGCATTTCTCGGTATGTACCTATCATCAATTCAACAAAAATTCATGCATTTTCAGATGCCAGCACCCGAGCATACGGAGCGTGCATTTACGCTGTGACCAATGCAAATGGTGAAATTTCGTCGTCGTTATTATGTGCTAAATCAAGGGTAGCACCAACAAAAGAAATAAGTTTGCCAAGATTAGAGCTCTGTGCAACACTTTTACTAGCAGAATTGCTGCATTATGCCTTAAAGATCTTCTCGTTGCAGCCTAAAAACATTCATTGTTGGTCTGACTCGACCATTGCATTAACATGGATAAAAGGTGAACCATATCGTTGGTCACCATTTGTTGCTCATCGCGTAACAAAAATACAGAATTTGACCAAAACATTCACATGGCATCACGTTCCATCATCAAAAAATCCAGCGGATATAGTTTCGCGAGGAGCAAGTGTCAAGGAATTAATCGATAATCAGTTATGGTTTTGTGGTCCAGAATTCATTCAACAAGACTTAAATTTATGGCCGGTCGCACCTTCTGCTTGTATAGACAACATCCCAGAACAACGTCGTCGAAAAATCGCTTTAGCGTGCACACAATCATTAGAATCGTTCAATAATCACAAATACATAAACAATTACAATAAATTCTTACGCATTGTGGTCTACATTCGTCGCTTTATTATCAAGAATTCGTCCAAACAGCCAATAACATCTGAAGAAATGGAAGATGCTCTACTTTTCGTGTGTCGTATAATACAACAGACTCATTTTTCTGCTGAAATAAAATCTTTACAGCAACGTAATTGTGTTGATAATTCATCAAAAATTAAACAACTTACACCTTTTATGCATTGTGGTTTGATTCGTGTAGGAGGAAGAATTGAAAACTCAACCCTATCGTTTAACGCAAAGCATCCAGTACTTTTACCATCTACACATCCATTCGTAACAACTATCATTCGTCACTATCATCAAGTAAATCTTCATGCTGGTGCACAAACTTTACTCAACATATTACGTGAAAAGTTTTGGATTATCAATGGAAAAAATGCTGCAAAAAGAGTAATTCACGACTGCATATTGTGTTATCGTTTTCGGCCTCAGATATCAGAACAAATTATGGGTAACCTGCCGACTGATCGAGTCGTAAAATCGTACGCATTTGAAGTATCAGGCGTCGACTACTGTGGACCATTTTTAGTAACTCAACAAATACGAGGTAAGCCACCAATTAAGGTCTACTTAGCAATTTTCATTTGTTTCGTCACCAAGGCGGTACACCTAGAATTGGTACCAGATTTATCAACCGCAGCATTTATATCAGCGCTGAAAAGGTTTTTTGCTCGTCGCGGCAAATGCCGGACAATATACTCAGACAATGCTACCAACTTCGTTGGCGCTAACCGAGAACTACAACAAACGTTAGCACACTTTCATACACAACAACATATTACCGATATTGAAACTGCATGTCGTAATGAAGGCATAACTTGGAAATTTATACCACCCCGATCGCCACACTTTGGGGGATTATGGGAGAGTGCGGTCAAGCAAGGAAAAAATTACATTCGACGTTGTATTGGTAATCACGTTTTGACATATGATGAATTACACACCATTTGTTGTCAGGCTGAAGCTGTCATTAACAGTCGCCCACTTACACCTCTGTCCAATGATCCAAATGACCTTACCGCGTTAACACCTGGACATTTTTTAATTGGTCGAAATCTCACAACAATTGCAGAACCAACACTCCAGGACACAAATCTAAACGTCTTAAAAAGATATCATTGCATACAATCAATTCAACAACAATTTTGGTGCCGCTGGCACAATGAATACATTAAACAACTGCAACAACGGTTAAAGTGGAATCACCCATGCTCAAACCTGCAAGTAAACGACTTGGTCCTCCTAAAAGACGAAAATTGTGCACCATTAAAATGGCCTATCGGACGTATTTTACAAACAATTCAAGGTGATGATGGAAGAGTACGTGTGGTCACAGTCAAAACATCAGATGGCATCCACAGAAGAGCAATAGCAAAAGTATGCAAGCTTCCAATCGAGTCAGATAATACCATCGCAAGCAGAGCAGAATGTTAAGAATTTGCACTTTTATGTCTCCCACAAAGGGTTAATAATTATGAGCAACAAAAAAGTCTCCAAAAATTTACAAAAACAATTACAGCAAGAAATAAGAACAAAAGGGAAGAAACTGGTTTTACAATATTGTTGGTGCATTATATTTACTATGTATAAATATGTAAATATGCAGATCATATTGATCTATATTTAAAGAGATGAGTCGCGTGATTCAACCGTTATAGAAATGTTCATGTAAGAAATTTGTACATAAGAATTTAAGAATATTAAAAAGAATTTTGAAAAGAAATAATGCATTAGCAAAGTGAACCTCAATTAGTAAACTTCGTTCTGCTTCAACTAATTTCGTTTGAATAAAATACAGTTAAATATTAAACATATAAAAAACAGTTAAATTAAAATTAATAAAAGGAATAAAAATTAAAAATTTATCAAAAAAAGTATTTTTTATTTTTTGTGGAAAAATTTTGTGGAGTGTTCATTTAGGAACAAAACGTTGAAAAACGCTTTAACGTTACCAAACTCAAAAGTATAGATTTAAGAAATGATGTAACTATAGTTGATAAGAAAAATAATAAAGAACAAGTAGTTCATAAGAATAGAGTTAAGCTATATAACAAATAATTTTAATTATACTACTCAATTGGCCAAATGAGTAAAATAATAAATTTTAAGTAATATCTCCTTAAACGTTTATTAAAAACAAAATAAATTAAATAAGAAATAATAATAAATGAAGATTAATATCATACTGGCTAAGTTTACTTATAAAATATAAATTAAATGTAAAATCATTGTATTGTGTCGTGTAAGAGAATGTCCATAGAACAAAGGTTATATGAACATTCTTGTAACGGGTGGAGGTGTAGCATGATTTTACAGTCGTCAATACCACCACAACATTTCATGTGCATAAACAAAAGAATATCGAATTGCATATGAGCGGCGACCACTTGACTCAATGTTGCTGACCGTCGCTGCTGCGTATAACGCCACAATAGTAATGCGCACATGCGGCGATCATTTGACACTTTGGTGTCAGGCCACCGGCTATATTGGTATGCATATAATATGCACAATGTGTGTTGTTGTCGTATTGCATTTGCTAGTGATCATGTGTGGCTCTCTTCACACTTCACCGTGGGTATTATTATATGGGCAATATGCGCGTGTCATATTGCACACACTTGTCCCATAATTATTACACACAAACCAATGTAATATTATTTAATATAGAATAGTATATATACAAACATACAATGGCTAAAGCATAAGTAAATATAACAAAATGTATTAGAATTAAGGGGTTGATTTAGAAATGCTAAATCAGCCAAAATTTAGTATAAAAGAACGGACATTGTCCCTTAAAGATCAATAATTGAATAAACGTCAAACAGTGCGTTAATCCGCACTTACAAAAAAATAATAAAAATCAATTTTACACAACAATAAAATGCTTTCTCTTATCTCAATTTACCGACCCCCTTTTCTTAACGTCAATGCCTTCATTGAAGAACTTTTTTTTTTCATATATTATTTATTGAATCACCTTCAGATCTTTGTGGATGTTACTGTTTCTCATATACCAAGGAGCACCTGTTATTACTCTAAGAAGTCTAGATTGCCGCCTTTGAAGCTTCTCTACATTGTATGGTGAGGATGTGCCCTACAGTTGGATACCATAAAACCAAATAGGTCTCAATACTGACTTATACAAAAGCAGTTTTAGTTCTAAATCGAGGGTTGACTTAGGTCCAATAAGCCAGTAAAGCTGTGCTGTTCTGAGTTTGATCTGGGTATTCTTGGCAGCTATATGGTGAGCCAAGGTAAGGCTACGGTCGAGATGGATGCCCATATATTTTACACTACTATGTTCTGGTACTGTCACACCATTAATCTTGATGGGCGGACAATTTCCCCTTCTCAGTGTAAACGTGATGTGCATGCATTTAGAAACATTGACTTTTATCTTCCATTTCAGCTTCCAATTTTCCAAATCACTAACATGAGATTGAAGTCTTTGTGACGCAATTGAAGAACTTGATGTAACAATAAATAAAATAAACAAAAAAAAAAAGAATTAATAGTGGTTGGAGAAATAAACATTGATATTTTAAGAGGAAACATTACAACAACAAACTATTTGAATATGATTATGTCAATCGGATTACAATGTATGATACAAGAAGTTACGCGCGAAGATATAATCAGAAAATCGAGTACATGTATTGACCATTTGTTCGAACACGTATGCTGGAGTTGTAACAACAACAGTATCAGATCATTATTCTCTTTTCTACTGTATCGACGAAGTAAAAAGAAGTCAGAGATCGGAAAATGTCTATAAATGGGTAGAGATAAATAATAATAAAGTTAATAAACTAAAAAGTGAAACAAATTGGAATATTCTTATTCAACAAAAAACAAACACTAATGACATTTGCATGGAAATTACTACTAAATTTGCAGAAATTTACGAAAAATCATCAAAGACAAAAAACGAGATAAGCAAACCAAGATCACAAAATCAGTGGATAAACGAAAATGTTATAAAAAAATTGTGATGTACGTGATAAACTTTATAAAAACTGACAAAATAATAAAAATAATAAACTTTATGAAAATAATTACAAAAAATATAGAAACTCTTTAAATAGAGAAATTCCCTACGTGCAAAATAACTTCTATAAGAATAAATTCGTAAAAAATAGAAATAACATACGCGTTACATGGCAAATTATAAATGAAATACAGGGTGGCGATATATAATGCAACAAAGTAAAGCGCTATATTTTTTTAATTTTTTTTAATTTTATTGTTCAAAAGCAAAAAATGGTACGTATGGCCCATTCCCGGCGAAGCGCTGTCTTGAGATGATCGACACTTTGTTATTTTTTAGTGAGAATCTTACTCTCCAAAATGCCCCAGGCGCAAAAGTCCAACGGATAGAGATCCGGAGATTTTGGTGGTCATTGTGCGGTAGAAATGAAGCGAGGAACCTCCTTTTTAAACCATTCTTGGTTGACGCGTGTTAAATGCGGTGGTGCTGAGTCCTGTTGGAATGTCCATGGTCTGCGGCTGAAATGTTTGTCTACTCAGGGCTTCAATACTGTCTTTAAGACATTTTCCCGATAATATTCGGCATTTATTTTGACCCCAAGGTCGATGAATACGAGCGGGGAGCGATCATCACCATTACCATCGGCGGCGCTTGAGTTCTTGTGGCCAATCGCAGGTGTAAATTTTCAGCTGACCCATTTGGCAAGTAAACCCGATCATTTTGTTTGTTCACAAACTGCTCAATTTGGAATGGCTTCTCATCGGAGAAAACCAAATTCGGTAACGATCAAATCTGGCCTTCACTTTTCAGATCATTTCTGGTGTTGTTACCGTTTTTTCGTCCACTTTTTGGACGCGATGCAACACTGCCAGTATCACGGTAACGAGCAATGGTACGAGAAAAAAAGATTTATTCACATTTAAATGCAGCCAAATATAAAGCAATCACACTATCACGCTTGAATTCCATCACGAATAACTTTTTTTCTGAATGCAATAGATCAAAATGCTTTTGTAAGCTTGTAAATAATAAAATGAACTGTCACTGGAATAAATCTGCCAGCTGTCAGACGAGCGAAAAAAAACATCAAAAATAATGCTGTAATCTTAACTTCTACAACTAGTAAATTCAAACCTGAATAATGCTATGGTGCCAAAAATGTTGAAAACATCTATAATAAGACCAATATATAAAAGTGTTACGAAATCAGAGTATAATAATTATAGGCCAATTTCAATTTTACCTGTGTTAGAGAAGATTCTGGAGGAAGTAGTGGTTAGAAGACTAAATAATTTCCCAAAATAATTCAATATAATTAATAGTAATCAATTTGGCTTCCAAAAGGGAAAAAATATAAACAATCTATTAGGAAATTTTGCAAAATGTATAAATAACTGTTTAAGTAATAAAAAACATTGCCTTGTTGATTTCAGCAAAGCCTTTGACACTTTGTCTCATACCAAAAGTAGTGTGTTTATGGCGTTTCGGGACCACTTGCTCCATACAAAATTTGGTGCACGCCTACGCTACAGCCGGTAGTGTCGGATAGTCGATAGGTTTGTAACATGTTATATGAAAATTTATGTACGAATGATTGGACGGACCGAATGAGTGTGCGTGTAACATGTAATGTGTATGACCGTTTTTTAATAAGAAATTAATGGCACGTTTTAATCCTTATGATTTTTCTTTTGTTTACAGAATGAACACCTGTATGATTATTGTGTGTTTTTTATTTTTTGTATGATTTAATTAGAAGGATCTTTAATTTTAAATGTGATAAGAAAGGGATAAACACCTGTATACATTTTTTTTGATAATAAATAACGTCGTATACCTAATTAGAAACATGAGTGTACATGTTCATTGCATTTATATTGCTTTTCGAATGATTGGACGGACAGAATGACTGTGTGCACGTTCTTTTGAGATAACAATTGTGAAGAAATAGAGATATAGTTGTACGTGGCGTTGTTGTTGTTGTGTTATAAGGATTTTTAATTTTAAATTGATAAGAAAGAAATGTATACTTGTGCCTGCGTTTTTTTTTCACGCATAAGTAGGATATCTGTTTTTACATAATTGAATTTACTGATTGATTTACAACCTCCCAGAGTATAAATAGACTTGTTTTTAAGGATTTAGAATTTTTTAGTTTTACTGTTTTGAATAAATAAAATTATAGTATAAAGGGATTAATTAAAACAAATTAGTTTTTTTTTCCTAGGTATATATATTTTATTTTTAGATTTTGTTATTTTGTACAATACAATACATATATCTATTTAACATAATAATAGTTAAACATTCGTTTATACAGATTAAATAGCTTAAGTGTTAACAAATATTTTTCATAAAATGTTTCGCATCTGCAAATGTCAAAAGATTCTGAGTAAATTTTTTCACAATAATACAAACGTATGACATTATTAATACATAAAAATGGATTACTTATTTTACTAATGTTGCATATTCTTAGTTCATTGATAAGGCTTAAAAATTAATCTATATGTTCTGTTAAATCCGTGGACTGTATAGGGGGAAGGAGGGGAGACCAAAGAAAAGAAAACTATTGATGCAAATTTATGAGCACTGAAAAAATAGGAATCCAAATTAGAACTGTTCCAACACGATAATAGAAAAAACAACACTCTCCTTTGGTGTTCTTTTGGCACACGAGCAAAATCCCATTTTCCTTTTCACTCACTTCAAGCACAACAACAATCGTGTCTGGTTTATTTCTCTTTTTCATAAATAATTTATAATATTTTATTTATTGGTTCAAGTTCTTTTTGTTTTACAAATTTTAATTAATTTCAAATCTTTTACTATTCACAAACTCATAATTAATTGCACTATTTAAATTTACAAGACAAAAAAAATTATTGCACAGATCTTAAAAAATTGTCAAACAAAGTACTTGCATCCTTGTGGATGTTACAAGAAAGAGTAAAAATTTAAGTTAGGCTTATACAAACAAGAGGCCTAAGTTAAACAAAATTACAGCGTAATGTTAAAAACATAATGCTTAGATAAAATTACATTACATTACAAAAGCTTAAATTAATATTACAGCGCCCTCTATTGGTTGTTCCCATCGTTCAAACAATTCTGTTTATGTCGGCAAGGATGGGAAGTAGCGTAGGCATGCACCAAATTTTGTATGGAGTAAGTGATCCCGAAACGCCATAAACACACTACTACCAAACTCTTTCAAATTCTTGAAAGAAACGGTATTAGAGGTAATACTTTACGATGGTTTAAGAACTATCTTGAATGTAGGTCATATCGGGTAAAAATAATTAATGAACTAAGCGAAGAAGTACAAATAGATAGAATTGAATAGAGTCCACAAGGACTCGGTCCAATTCTCCATATAATGTGTGCTAATGACTTGCTTAACGCTTGGTATAATAGCCAGACTTTTGCATACGCTGATGATACGGCAATTGTGGTATCTAGTGAGTCTATACAAGATACTATAGAGGTAATGCAGAACCAATTAAATATTGCATCCAAATGGTGTCACGATAACGGTCTTATCATAAACGCCCAAAAAATAAAACTTATGCATATGAAACCACCAAATTTTACTGACTCTAACATTCTAATTAAGTTTCATGATAGCATAATATGCATTATAGCAACAGCAGCAATGATACATGTGTCACGCTAATAGAACTTGTGACATTTCAGCAATTGTACAAACTTAGCTTTAAGTAAAATTGTTGTAAACATGCTTTTTGTTGATGAATACAATTTTACAAAATACTGACAAGACAGTTCTGGCAATCCTTCAAAGGATCAATATTTTTAATTATTAATCAATTTCACTCTCACAGAGGGTATTTTCAATGATTATTTAATATATTTTTTTTCTATCTCTCATATTTCTCATAATTTTGTAATTGATAGAAATTTATTCTTTTACTCATGGGTAATCACGATTCGAAAATAGAGAACCCAAATACGAATGTGATAAATGAAATCAATTCCTAACAACTTCCATTACTATCAACGCTTTATCAATTACATAAGAGATTCCTCAAAAAGAACTATAGAAGAGCAGCAGCTATGGAGTTGACATAGAAAAAGTCTAGGAACATTCTCTTCATTTTGAAAAAGTCCATAGACTTCTTCCTCTATAGTTATTTGTTGAAAAAGATTACGTTGATTGTTGTTTCCTTTTGCGTTCAATATCAATTTACCTCTTAAAGAGAATAAAATTCCTTGATTGAACCTTAAATAGTATTTTTAATTAAATTCCGCAGCGCGCTCTCATTTATTCTGTTCTTACGGACTGGCAACAGATCCTTATCAAATTAGACAGATAAAAGTACATTTCGATAGGTCCTCTAAGTGTTTAAACACAGATAGACTTACCAAGGACGAAACAGTTAAAAAACATATTAAAATCCTCCTCGACTGTTTCGAACAAATTAGAATCCTTGTGAACGTTAATCATTCACGATTAACACAATCACATAAATTCGGTGCTGAAAATTTCTTTTCTGACGTCAGAGATAAGCTTACTAATGTCGTGTCACGAAGAGGTATAGAAGCAAAACTACTAGTAACATTTCACGAAAAACTGGCATATTTCCCAGAAGGTCAGGAAGAATCTACTTTATACTTGAAGGAAATAAAGACTCTTCAAGAATCTTATAAAAATCCTAATACAATCAGTGACTGAATTTGTTGGTTTAGCCTCAAAGCTTCTCCCAGACTTTGATGGCACACCGGAAAATCTGCAAAGTTTTCTCGACGCTCTGAATTTAGTAGACTCAATTAAGGACACCGACAATGAAGTGGTCATTAATTTGATAAAAACGAAATTAAAAGGTTCAGCACGTAACCTTATTTCTCAGGAGACTACACTCCAGGAAATCATTACGAAACTAAAAACTACCGTAAAAGGAGAATCCATAAATGTATTGGTAGCAAAGTTGATAAATATACGACAACAAGGAAAACCAACTAACACATACCCAAAACAAAGAAACTCGAAACTGCATGCATTAATGATGGCCTACCAAACATGGTAGCAGCTACCTATGCAACCCACTCTGCTGTTAAAGCCATCATAAAAAATGCTTCCAATGACAGAGTTAAACTTATTATGGAGTCGGGTGCATTCAATAACCTAAACGAGGTTATTGTACACGTCGTAAGCAGCTGCACCGAATCCTACGGTCAACATAATTTAATTTTAACTAAGGTAATGACATATAGTAGAAACCGCAATTCTAATAATAACAATAATCATAATAACGGGAACAGTAATGGTTACAACTATAACCAAAGAGGTAACAATAACCGCAATAGAGGCAATGGTGGTTATAGACACAATCCCTCTCGTAACCGTAATATTAACGATAACAATAACGTTAACTACATCACCGAACAAACTTCGGAAAACTAATAAGAACCCCTAATGTTTCAATTAAAACCTGTAATATCAATCTAAACCTATATAGTTATTTAAAATGTAGATTGTACATGAACAATTTCACCTTAACTTTTTAATAGACACAGGCGGAGACATTTCTGTGGTTAAAAACGATAAGGTTCTAAACGCACCAATATATGGCAGCAAGATAGCAAACATTAATGGTATTGGACAAGGTTTCATCCAAACACTCGGCTTAGTTGACATAAACATGAAAGTAGGAAATATCTCAATACCAGCTAAGTTGCATATTGTGAATGATGAAATGCATACTTGATTATCAAGGTATGGAAGATAGAATAATTTTGAAAGCTCCATTACTACCAAATGAAATAAGCCTAAGACTGTTGAGTGCTCCAAGCATCAACTCAATTTCAATACCACCAAGATCTAAAGTAATCAGACAAGTTCATTTTCACTCTAACGTTGAAGGTGTATTGGTGCCCCAACAAATACTCCAAAATGGTGTATACATACATACATACATACATTGGTCAGAATTGTCTATACTACCAACAATTACCTTGTCATTTATCACGTTCAAATAATAACAGAAAATTTTAATGAATATAAAATGGTTCAAACGAGCTGCAATTTAAAATCTAGCAAAGAAAAGATGAGAAAATTATCTATAAATTTTCCAGAACTCATTGACGGTGAATTACATAAACTGTGTTCAAAATTCATTGACGCCTTTGCTTTGGTATCAGAAAAAATAAGCGCCAATATTTTGTACAAACAACGGTTGAGGCTTAAAGATAATCAACCAGTTTATATAAAAAACTATAGAATACCACATTCACATAAAGAAGAAGTGAACAAAACAGGTAACAAAATTACTAAAAATTGATTAAATATTATCTAAAGAATTACTAAATATGTCAAGAAATGCAAAGCACGCCAAATGAATAAACCTGCAATTAAGGGCAGAGTACCCTTTATTTTAACCCCTACTAAAATAAAGCCTTTTGAGACAGTTATTATAGACACTATTGGACCTTTACCACGAATACGCGGTAACAATAATGTGCGACTTGACAAAATATTTAATTGCCATACCTATTGACAACAAGTCCGCCAGAAATTTAGCGAAAGCAATCATGGAAGGATTCATTTTAATACACGGTTCAGTGACTAAAATAGTCAATGACATGGGTACGGAACATATAAATCAAGTACTACTCACGAAAGTGGAGAAGGTAAAGTCTACTCCATATCATCTTGAAACACTCGGTACTGTTTAGAGATCACACAGAACATTCAACGAGTATCTGAGATCGTATCTTTCAAATGACAAATCTGATTGGGACACATGGTTAAAATTGTTTGGTATTGTTACAATACAACGCCTTCCACGGCTCATGACTATTGCCCTTTTGAACTTGTTTTTGGAAAAATTCCACCTATCTTCGATTTTACGAAAGACATCAGCATAGCTCCCTTGAATAATATTGATTCTTATGAAAAAAGTCAACTATAGATTTCAAGTTGCACACCGTAGAGCCGCTAGTTACTAAATTTAATAGACAGAATATTTCCAATGATCATGCTAGTTCAGTAAATTTTTGTTAAATGACCTAGTCCCCCTTAACAACGAAGCAGGCTACAAACTGGTTAGTATTTACAAAGGACCCTTCAAGGTCAGAGAAATCCAAACTGATAACAACATTAAGATTCAGGATGATAACGGTAAAAAATCGCTTGTACATAAAAACAAAATGAAAAAATTTATCTGATAATTTGTATATCCACAACAACTACTCGCGACAAATATAAATTATATTTAATTTCCTATAATTGTTGCGAGCTGGTTGTTTCCAACTAAATGGTTCTTCATATAATCCCTCATAATCAATAAGTATTTTCTACTCCTTTGTAATGTCAGACTAATCTAAGCTTTTGATTTGTATGCTCGATCACTAATTATAAACTCCCCTAGAAACTTTTACATCCTTTAATATTCCTCCTGTAAAAACAGCAGTTAAATTGTAAAAGTAAATTAATTTCTTTTTCTTTTCTGAAGAGAAAGTGCATGACACAATTTATATGTTTTATTATTCTTTTTAGATGACAGAATTTATGTTTAATTTCATAAAAAAGTATATTGGTAATAAGCTATTGTTACATTTGTTTATTTTTGAAAAAAATTTGACTAATGTTATTTCCAAAAAACATATGTGTTGCTAATAAGACTAAAAACAATCAACTATTGTTATATTTATTTTTCTATATTTTATTTTTATCTTTGTAAAAGAACGATCAACTATGTTGATCAACTAATGTTGATCGTTCTTCGTTAAGAGAGAAGGTGTAGTGTATTTGACTGGTCGAAGTTACCATACCCTTTGTATGTAACTTAATATCAACACATTATTACTGATATTATCAACCCGGCATAAATGTTGGGACAGCGTGTATTATGCTGTCTCAGCATATACCCACCGCACACATAGTGTGGAAGAATTAAGAATTGAGTGTACAGTGAGTTTTAAGAAGAAAAGGAGGAAAAGTGAAATGGAAATGAACAGTCGCACAAGCGACTCATTTTGTTAAGGCAACTAATATTTTTGGGTTTAGCTTTCATGACAAACGGTATAGTTTTTCTTTAAATTAGTAGTATGTTTGTGTATGTTCTGGAGCAGTTTTCCATACATATTTCGGAGCATGCCTACGCTACAGTCGGTAGTGGTCGGTTAGTTGATAGGTTTGTAAGATGTAATGTGAAAATGTATGGGGTTTCTGGAGCACTTTTTCCATACAAATTTGGGATCATGTGAGAATGTTTCTTTCATTGGCTTGTGTTATATTCATCGATATTCTATTTGTTGTAGAATTTATTGCTGTATTTGTTGTAATGTTAGTTGTTGTATTAGTTGTAGTTTCTATTTTTCTTGTTTAGTGTACTTATAATAACCCTGCAGGAAATGTCAATAGTGAAACTGTACCGACTTATTATTGACACAGTCACCAGAACTACTGACTTATTATATGACAAATAATGCTTTTTACTATAGACATTTAACATGTGCGTGTCATTGAAAATCTACTACTGACGATAGTACTATTGACTAGGTACGTCTTTTGCGACCATATGTAGACATTGGAACCAGTGAATCAGTAGCACAATTTAGCAGTTCTAGTCTACACTTTTAGTATTTTTGTGTAGTAAAAGTCGACAATAAAATTTCAATTTTTGTAAATATTTGATATTTTATTAAAAAAAAATAAAAAGGTACGATTTCATTATTATAGCATTTTTAAATTTAAAAACTCAAAAGGTACTATTAATTCAGTCTCTCTAGTTTATATAGGAACATCAAAACAACGTTTTTGTTTTATAAAAATTAAGTAAAATTATTAATCCTCTTTGGGAGAGTCGTCTTCTTCACGATTTTAATTATTTTTGGTTTTACTCTAAGTGTTTTGTCCGAATTTTCATTGAAAGTTGATATTACATCTGGATATTAAAAAAACGAAACAAATTGTTAAAATATTACAAATATTTATGAGAACACAAACAAGCTTATGTTACCTATTATGGCTTTGAAAACCTTTTGACTATTCGCGCAACCTCTTTTTGCCAAAAGATCCTACAACATTAAAATTCATGATAATATTTTGGTCAAATATTTCATTAGGGTTTCGTTCTGCATTACCCGCAAGGATGTGATTTCATTTGTCGAATCTATTGAATATAAACAAAAAATTCAATTTTCTTCGTTGAAGTAGTTCCACAATAAAAGTAAATACTTACGTATGACGTGTCGCATGACAAACAACGAAACGATATTTTAATTTTCTTGTCATTAAAAAAATCTCCAATAAGAGAAAGGACTTCATCAACAAAATCTTTACAAAAATCTTTAACACACTTTGGTTTCGTACAATGGGTCAATTCGACCTCCGTGCACTGTACTCGTCTTAATTGACAAGTACACGTCCTCTAACCTTGGTTTCGTAAGGCCTACTTATATTCCTATTGGAAAAGGTTTAACTTTCTCCTGCAAATTAATTGTTTTTAAAAGAATTGGCCACAACTCAATATACCAATTTTTTACCTTCTCGCGCAAACTATATTTTAGAAAATCTATTTGACACGACATAGAACATTCAGGCTCGACAATATTTTCACAATTCACATTTGGACTTATAATTGTCTCATTTTCATTACTTTTATTTTTATGTCACATTGATTGTTTTTTAATTAAACGTTTATAATTTCTCTTACTCTTACTGGATACTTTTTGTAAAGTCCAAAAGAAAATTTAAATTTTAGAAACTAAAAATAAATGAATATTTTTCAATTGTCGTTCCTGACAATTTTTTTCTCATCAGAGGCAAATTAAATAATTGTTGACCCTTCCATCACAACGTCACCAATATAGTCGACAAATCTGGTGACTTGGAGACACTTGTCGACATGTTTTCTTCAGGGAATGAAGTGCACTATATGTACGGTGGCCAGACGTTCTGTATTATACAGAACAGTACTGTATTTTAGAGCCCTGATCTGTATAAATTATTCTTTGCTAAAAAAAAAAAACTTGAATATATTCTGTATTTTATTTACTGTTCTGTATTTGTTCAGTATTTCGTTATTTTTTTAGTTTTACATAAAAAACGCATAGAAAAACACAGAAAAAAATATGAAAAATTTTTTCCTAACATCGTTTGTTTAAAATTAAAATATACTTTTAAAAACAATTTTATTTGGTTTTATAAATGTATTTGTTTGATTTTGACATTTCTACATTTTTTTAGCTATTGCTAGTGTTGACTGCTGTTAATAAGTATAAATTGAATTATAAGTTTACAATTTTTACAAATATGTACATAAAATATCAACAGCGTTTTTTATTTAGTGTATAAATCATAAATAGTTAGCAACACTTTATCATTTCTAAAACTTGTTGTTGCTTGTTACACCCTAACAAATATCCGCATACTAATTATATGCAATTTTTTCAATTTTATTTTCAATTGTTTCTGCGAACAATAAAAATAAATCTAAATAAATTTATTTCATAAGTTATGATCATACATGTAGAAAAACAATCAAAATACGATTAATTTTTGTTTTCGAATTTGCAAAAAATGTTTTTAGTATTTTCAAACTTATATTTGAAATGCCCTAATATAAGATATTTATAAAAGAAAATTATTTAAAAATCCTCTCTTCTCTCTTGTATTAACAAAAACATATGTATTTGTTTTTGTAAATTTGTTCTGGTAGCAGAATAAAGAAAAAAATATATAAAATAACAAAGAGTGCCTTGACTTCTTACTTCAAGTAATTGTTGTTGTTTTTATTGAAAAAGAAAAAGAGCCGTGAGAGAAGTAAGAGAGTTGGTCAGAGTTACCACACTCTATATAATAACTTGCTTTGTGTGAAAGATACATTTTAATGAATACATACTCTGTTTAATATAGGTAAGTATAAGAATGTGTAGATTTTTGTTGAGCCATGTGTAATTTTTTAATTTCCAATAAATGGGAACATTGTTCCTAGTTAATGTTTAGATTAGAATTGTGGCTGTAAACGCGGAACGAAATATAATGTTGCTAGGAATATGCTCGAAATTTATTTTAGTCGCCTGCATCACCGTATAAACAGTATCGAAACGCAATTTTGACGTTTACCAGCGAATTATGAAAGGGACAGGAAATATTACCAAAAAGTATTTCTGTCCCTTTCTGATTGTCTGTCTGTTTTGTTTATTTATGTTTTTTCTAGGTTTTGGGGTGGGTTTTTTTATATTGGCGAGAGTTAATAAAAAATGTAATTTTTGTGTGAAACTATTAATAAATAATAAAAACAACTACTAGCAATAACAATTTTTAACTTTTTCTTTCAAGAAATTAAAAAATATTGGCAACTTTCAGCAAGAAAAATTTTTTATGAGCAGTACGTCTTATTTTGATCTTATTATATTTAGCTTCTTAATAATCTCTTGCACAAGAAACTATATTCATTGTGACCGAAAATCACACACATTTCGATTAATATTTAAATATTTAAGAATCTTTAAACTTTTCATTGAAGAAATTAAAAAATATTCTAAATTTTCATTTTTTAAAACACAAAATAAATGTTTATTTACATTTAATTTTTCTGCTTTATCCGCCAGTTTTCACTCTGTATATCTGTTGCTTCTAACACAATTGATTCGCAAAACATTATAAAATTTTTTTTCTCCCTCTAAATTGACTAGTAATTTGCTGCTATGAGCGTTTGTCAAACGTCAATGGTTTCGATACTGTTTATACGGTGGCCTGCATCCTCCGTTCTATTTTAATATATATTTTTTTATAACTTGAAGAAAACTAACGGTTAAAAACTATATGTATATCAACTTCAGTTTGAAGAAATAAATTTGAAAATTTTTTTTACTTGTATTTTGACCAGCGGGAGCAATAAACTAGTAAATATTATTTAAATAAATTAAAGTGTTAAATTGTGTGTGTGTAAATTAAAGTGTTAAATTGTGTGTGTGAAATTGGTGAAATAAATAAAGAAAAAAGGTTAAGCATAAGAGAAATAAAACATTTGACGAAATATAGTGCTGAACAATTCAATGGAAACTTTTTTGAGATTTACTTTTCAATTGTTAGAAGTCGAAAACCAAAAACAATTTCTGAAGAAACTGAAAAATTATTTAGGAATTTTATTTTACACATTCTGTTTGATGTATTAAGCAACAACAAAATTATATAAAAATAACTTTCTTCTAAAATTATAAATAAAAGTAAAAGTATTCAATTTTGAGGTATTGACAAAACAATGGAAACTCTCTTTATAATTTTAAAACAATGTTATTTTTATGCAATTCCTTTTTTTTTTTTTTTTTTTTGTTAATACATTAAACATAATGTTTAAAATAAAGCTCCTAAATCACTGTTAAATTCTTCAGAAATTGTTTTTGTTTCTCGAATTCTTACAATGAATAAGTACATTTTAAGAAAAGTTTCCATTGAATTGTCCAGAACTATATATACAGGCCTATAGCATAAACAGGTAAAATTGGAAATGTTAACCATTGCAAACCTCTATATAATTTCAACTTTCTTAATGTGGAATCGTAAGACTAGTCTTATAAGACTATATATATAAGACTAGAGTACATAAAACTAGTTATGTTTTAATGTTTAAAATTTCTAGCTTGTAATTGACTCGCGATCATCTTATTAAGATAGAAATTAAATGCTTTTTATGTGGAATTACATTTAATTCTCCACAGAAATTATTTACTAATTTATGCAAATGTGGTCAACCTTCAAAAATATTCTTTGAGTGTACGGTTATGGATTGTTTCCAAAAATTTTAACATAAACGTTCTTACCAACGACATGTTATTAAACATTTTAATGGCAACATCGCAATTTCTCAAAAAGAAATCAACTTATCCGAAAAAAAATGAATCTCAAAATATGGAATATGATTCTGAGCAGAATCAAACATATTTCGAAAATATGGTACACATGAATGAAGAATGTGGTGTAGAATCAGTTTCATTTCCAAAAAAGGAAACTTTCTGATATTAACGATAATATATTGAAATTTGTTCTCAAATTACATTCGTTTAATAATTTTTCTCGATCAGATGTATATACTATACTATCTTTAATAGGCGATTTATTAAATCCGGTATTTGACATCATTGAACAAACCACAGTTGATAATGGAAAATCAATTTCCAATTTAATAAATGAAATTAAACTACTATTTAATGATTTTAAATCTGATTTCAAATTAAAAAAATTAATAGATGAAGGACTTACAGGAAATGTTAGATCATTTGAAATAAATAACAATCCTAAATCTAACGGAATAATTATGCCGCTCGAATTTCAGCTAAAAAAACACTTTGAACAAAAGGGTTATCTTAAACACCGAAACGTTGTCAAATATTGAAAACATGTCAAAGGTACAAAGTCTTACTAATTGTGTACAAGGAAAACTGTGGAAACAGAAAAAAAGTTTGTATCCAAACAAAACTTTAATTCCCTACTTTATTTACACTGATGACTTCGGAATCAATAATCCTTTAGGATCTAAATCAAATAAACATTCCGTGTGCAATTTCTACTACAGTTTTCCTTGTAATTCCAAAAAGTCCTCAAAGTTATTCAATTAAATCTTCTGATATAAAACTATATGGAAAAGATTGCTTTATAGAGCTAGTAAATACCTTAAAAAATATTGAAATAAATGGAATTGAAATTAACACAGAAGATGGTCCTAAAAATTTACATTTCATAATGGGATTACTGCTTGCAGATAACCTCGGACTAAATATCACTCTCGGCTTTTCAAAATCATTTTACGCAAACTATTATTGTAGGTTTTGCTTAATGAAAAAATCAGAAACTCAACATGAATCATCAGAACATAGAAACTTGTTAAGAAATCGCATAAACTAGAGAGGCAATTGATCGAGGTTCCGAAACTGGAATACATACGCCATGTATTTTTAATGAAATACCCTCTTTCCATTGTGCGGAAAACTTTTCGGTAGATGTTACGCACGACATTTTATAAAAAAATGAAGTATTTCTTTTTTTAGTTTTAAGTAAGATGAACATGAAAGAGGAAATGAAAAACCAGCAAGGCAAATGATGGCATTTTGTTATTATTTTACCATTTTAATAGGAGATTTGATTCCAAATGTGGATCAGGTCTGCATATTTATTTTACGTTTTTTGGAATTGATCGATGATATTTTATGTTACGAGCTCTGTGAATCAAAAATATGCAAAATCGATTCTAATATTAGATACGTGACTGAAAATTACCAGGTTTTATTTAAGAAAACCCTCATCCCTAAATTCCACTTTCTTATTCATTACGCAAACGTTATGAGACAATCTGGCCCATTAAGGCAGTTATGGAGCTTCAAATATGAAGCTAAACATAAAGAGTTTAAAATATACTCACATATTATTACATCAAGGAAAAATATAACCAAAACATTTTCGACCAAACAACAGATGAATTTTGCGAACCTTTTACTTGAAACGACAAACAGAACCAACGAAGATATTTGTGTAACAAAGCCATTTCATGACATCAATGTAAAGAAAAATATCGCAAATCAATTAAAAATAAATTTGGAATCGTTTTCACTCCATAAAGAGGCTGATATGTGGGGTTACGAATACAATGAAAACAAAATTGTATCTAAGTTTGAAAACGATTATGCATTATACAAAGTTTCTATAATTATCAAAGTGGCAAATGAAACACTTCTTTGCTGCAATAAACTATCTATAACATTCATTTCAATGCCTTTGAATTTGTAAAATATTGTGACACATTCAGCATCATTAACATAAAAGACCTAGTCGGACCACCAATTGAACAAATACAAAGCCCAAAAAATATATATTTTTTCAAAATTAAAGAATATTATAAAAATATTTAACCTTTTAATTAAATGGTAATTGGAACATTTTTATAGTAAATTTAAAGGTAAGTATATAAAGTATACTGAAGGTTTCAAATTTTTTAAAATTTTACGAATTTTTTTAATTTAATTTAATTTTTATAACATTTCTTACAGAACAAAATATCACGTTAAATATTTTAACACCTACCCACATTGAAAAACTTTTGGCGGATTTCACAATAGGAGATCAAGCAACATTTGAAAATAATTTTAAAAAATTGAAAAATCAACCATTAGTTGATTCAGAATCTCCAAATATTTCTTTTTCAACCACTGCATCAACTGAAACTAACAATAATATAATTTCTGTAATGGAAATTCTTTCCAATACATATAATGGAAAAGAAATACTTAATTTTTA
This sequence comes from Sarcophaga subvicina, assembly GCA_936449025.2. Taxonomy (NCBI): domain Eukaryota; kingdom Metazoa; phylum Arthropoda; class Insecta; order Diptera; family Sarcophagidae; genus Sarcophaga; species Sarcophaga subvicina. Next base: position 90,822 of record CAKZFR020000151.1, on the reverse strand, counting down.
TGCAAAAAACAAGATTCTGCATGAAAAACAAAGAAACCTTTTAATTTGTACAGATACCAAATTTCTGGAGGCAAGAGGCAGCGATTTCAGCATTTCAGAGTGCTCTGAAATTGAAAAGCAAATCTGCTCTATTTTTCCTACAGAAAATTTGGTATGTTTTAATGTATGAAATTGTATGTAAAACATGTTTACATTTATTTATATATACTTCAGTAGGAATTTTATGGTAATGGAAAACGGGGAAAAATATATATATTTAAATAGGCTTACAAAGCACATTTTTAAGAAGGAAGAATCTACATCTGACAATATTGCGCCAGGTTCGTTTGAAATTTTACCAACAAAATTAATAAATAAATACACACATACATAATTGGTCATTACAACCCTTCAGTCAGGATTACGACCTAGTTTCTCACACCACTTATGTTGTATGTGTTAATTTTATACATGAGTGGTGGGACCTACATTTTAAAGTCGACTCCGAACGACAGATTTTTGAGAAACTTTTCATGGCAATTTTATTTACTCTCAGAGTTTTTGCCAGAAATCTACTGAGAGGAAGTCGCCGAAAAAATACTTTTTGTATTTTATTTTGATGTCTGGCCTGGGGCTCGAACCCTGGCTTTTCGTCTAATAAGCCAACACACTACCTACTAGACCACGGCGACTTCAAATAACTAATAATAAATAAATAACATTCTTTTATTTACAGATTTAGAAGACGATTGTACTTTTTATATTCAGCAAATTAAAAGTATCTCCATTACTGCGGATGAATTCGATTTGTATTGGAGAAAATGTGTATCATTTCGATTTAAACAAATAATCAAATCTAAGAGCACATCAGAAATATTTAATCTTTGGCCGGAATATATTAAACCTTCCGGATTTCTGCTGGTAAGTGTAAATTCAATTTTAAATTATATATTACTTTTTAAACACATAAATATTCATATATTTTCAGATCGATATTGATATTTCATTAAAATTCCCAAATGCCAAATCGCTTCAGGAAAAATGGTCCCAATTTGGTGACAAAATTATTTGTTTATTAAAAACAAAAATATCAAATGCGTCTGTATGATTGTATTCATATTTCAGTTATGTACATAATTTATTATTTAATTAATTTGTAGTTGGTAATAATTTAAAAATAAATATATGTATTTTTGTATAAAATTTTTTTTCAGAATCTAAAATTTTTTTAACATTTTTGAATATGCATCACCTTTTCCCTCCACCACAAAAAGTGCAGACAGATGGAAGTGGTGCCAAAATAAGAAAAAAACATTCAATCGCTTACTCCCAAGATGGCTTTGTAATGATGGCTGCATTTAAAGAAGAACTGGAGGCTAAAATTAGCCTATTAAAGTTGCAAGGAAGAAACATTCAGCCAAAATTAATGATTATTGGAGAAATGTATAAAATACAACAAATACATATATATATATTGATGATATAAAGTATCCAATATTAAGAATTTTAAATGCTATAGATATATTATTTAAAATATTTTTTGCATTCAATTTGAAATATCCTGAGGAATCAGATATTTTTTACATTTTTATAGAAAATTTTTTTTATGATTTAAACACATCAAAAAAATATTCAAAAGTATTAACAGTGAAACACGATATTATAAATAACTGAACACAATTTTTCAATTTGTTTATATTGTATTTAAATATATAAATATTTATTTTAAAATTCCTAAAATGCTATTAAAAATTGTAAAAATTTGTAACTTAAAAATACTTCTACTCAAAATAAACATTTTTTAATATTAATTTTAAAATATATAAAAAAAATTCTTTTAATGTTTTAATATTGTAAAATGTAATGTACAAATATATATTTATAAATGCCAATTTTTTAATGAAATAATAGATTTTATTTATAAATAGAAATAATTTTGTAAATTTTATATTTATTTTCATCTATAAAAAAATTTATTGAAAATAACAAAGCAACTTTTTACTTGTTTTATTATACATTTTTATTGTTTTAAAGGATATTTTTAATAATTTTATTACTTGATTTTATAAAACAAATTGTTTGAATTATGGCTAATTAAAAAAAAAGTATTTGTCTGAATCAAAAAACAAGTTGTTTGAATATGAATATAAAACCATTTATTTCGATGTTAGATTTTAACAAATATTTTAATAGAAATTTTTGTAGATTTCCAAACACTATTTTTATAAGTTATATATATCAAGGTCTGTAATTTTATTATTTGATTTTATAAAACAATTTGATTAAAATTACGATTAATTTACAAACAACGATTTGTTTGACTCAAAAACAATATGTTTGAATATGAAAATAAAATCAATTACTTTTGTTCTTAGTTTTTAACAAATATATTGTTAAAATTTTTTGTAAATTTTTAACACAATTTTTAGTAAATAGTATATTATTTTAATAAGAAAAATTTTAAAATTTTTTCAATAAACAATTTACGAATTTGAAATAATAAATAAAATAATAATAAATAATTGAGTTTGTGAATTTTTTGTTTGATTTAGAATTTCAGTTTTTTCTGTGTACATAAACATTAAAAAGTTCTGACACAAATGTAGGTAATACATTTTTTCAACTATAAATATTTACCAACACTGATAAGTAGTGTCGATATCAACTGTGATTTAAAATAACGAAAATTGCAACAAAATCAACAATGACATTTGGCATATTTTGATAGATCAAATAACAATAGGAAAGACAAATTCAATGTTTTTGTTGTAAAACTGACCATACCTCAACAATTGATTTCGTTTTTGTTTACAACTTCAGTTAAATTATCTCACTGAACGTGCGTCAGATGAAAATATTGTGCTGTGTGAAATTGGTGTTTTGAATTTGATTTAAAAAATTATGTCGGCAAGACTTTCAAAACCAATATTCTTTTATTAAAAAAAAAAAAACAAAAAACTCCAGCGAAGTACAATGTTGTAAATGTATCTCAACTTTTTCTACTGCAATGGGGGAAAACTTGATATTCAACAGGACCTGAAAACGAATAAACACAAAGCTGCGGACATTGCTGCCTTTTGTAGCAAAACTCTTTCAAATTATTCAAATATTATGGACCAAGAATATTGACGAATGTGGAAGAAAAACTAGTATTAGTGAAGGAACTTGAGCATTTCATAGTGTTAAACATAACCATTCGTTCCGATCAAAGGATTAAAAGTTGTTTTGATGAGAGATATTCTTCCAGTCGTACTAACTGTGAATCTATTGTTTGTAAAATCCTGGCACCTAATTCAATCAACGAAATTAAAAAAGATTTAGAAAAAACTAATTTGGTGACAATATTTTATGATTGTTCAAATCATAACAACATCAAAATATGTCCAATACTTGTTCGTTTTTTATACCAGTGAAAGGTGTGCAAGTAAAAATACTAGAAGTTAATAACTTACCAGGAGAAACGTCTGACATTTTAACAACATATATTTGCAGATAACACAAATTGTAACTTTGGTGGAGCTGCAAGACGAGGACAAAATAGAGTTTTTGAAAAGTACACTCATCTACTGGAAGTGTTCTTATTGGAGTAAATTGTGCTGCACATGTATTAAATAATTGTCAATCAAACGGCTACTGAATGTCTTAAGTTACTGCTGTCAAAATTTATTCACATTTTTATATTTATACCGTTCGTGTTGAACAATTTAAGATAATTTGTGATACAGTAGATGTATAATATAAAAAATTACTTGGATATAGCAAGACAAGGTGGCTTACTCTTAAACCGTCCATTGAAAGAATATTAGAATTTTTAAACCCTTAAAGGAATATTTTTTAAGTCAACCAAAGTGCCCGTCTATTTTAAAAACATTTTTTGACAATTCTTCTTCTGAAGCCTGGCTTTTATTTATTGTCAAGCCACTTTATTTCACAATTATATAAAGCAGATTGAGTCGCAAAAAATTTGCATGTTGGAAATTTCTCTTTTTATAAATGAGCTTAAGTTTAAAGTTACACAACGAAGGGCTGAAATATTTTTACCTTTAGCAGTAAAAAAAAATATTGAATGAGTTACATGAGAAAAATTTAATAGGCGTTAATTAATTAAAAAAAAAACTCAAGAAGTTGTGCTATTAAAATCGGCTCTTCTTCATGAAGTTCCTACTTGGAACGAAGTTGAAACATGTTGTGTTTTTATAATGGAAAAATGACAGAATTAAACATTAATGATTCTAATTTATTTGATGAATTTTCACTTATTAAAAAGTATACTAGTTTAGACAAATAGAAAACAATCATGTTGATTTTGTAATATTAAAAATGGATTTTAAAACGTCTTTTAAATATTGTCAGTACAAACAAATTTTTGGTTTATTTTATGTTATTTTGTTATGTTTATGTTTATTTGTTATGTTTTTGAGGTATTTATGTATTTATTATTTGCTTTATTTTTGTACTTTATTCAATTGAATTAATGTATTCTTATTTTTCTAACAATCAATATAATAGTGTTTAAAACATTATTGACAATTGAAATTTTGACGGTTAAAAATAACCTCATTTAGAACCGTAACTATATGCATTAATATAACAATAATAAAATTAAATCATATTTAATGTAATTTAAAACCCCAAGCAATCACAAGAAGTATGCCACACAAACGTAACAAAACACTTGATACAATAATTTATTTAGAACACAGAACAGGTATGAACTAATAAAAGAAATTTGTAAATAATTTGTTTTGGGAATTATAAGAAAAGAAATACTATAAATATATATAATATAAATACTTTTTGTAACACATAAACTATAAACACATTGAATTATAATCAAAAGAAATTTGTATAAATACAGCGGGAAATTTTAAATAAATTAGAATTTTGAATTGTAAAACAAAACATTATTCTTACTCAATATTCTGACTGAGCACTTTAACCAGTGCTTAGATGAATTAAAACTGCTACAGGCAATTGCAGCATTATAATCTCATTGGCAACCCCTTTTTAACCATTATATGGCGATCCTGCCAACTTGATCCTGAATGATAATTAGATCCTTGATCCTGCCTACATGGGCCAATAATTTCAAGTAGAAATAAAAGTAAAGTTAATAAAAATTAAAAAGTTAATACTATGTTCGGACATGTACTTTTATTGAATTAATATTCGGTTTATTGATAACAATATTTTTAGTGTTCAGACACAAAATTTATTTGGCGCCTGGTAAACAAAACAGCTGATTGCTTCAACAATGATGCTGTTAATTTAATCGCGACAATTAGTGCCAAAAAAAATTGACAAAAAATGGAAAACAATTTAACATTGGAAAAGGTATTACTAATGATTAACCGAAATGCCGATCTGTTGCGCTTGGAGGGAATATTTCTGCCTCCAAAGTGGCTTCTCTCAGAAGGATGAGAAAGAAAAATTTGATAATACTGCATAGCTTGCAGAAAAGAAAGCTTTTTCTTATGGCATTGTTAGAAGAAAATTAAACTAAAAGGTCTTTATTTGTTTATTGCTGAATACGTCGTATTTTTAAAATATACCGGTCAGTTAACATATTCTGCATAAACCCGAGGATGAAAGATGCGAGAACTGTTATAGATTATCAGTCAAGACCTAGAAGGTCAGGCATACTTGGAGAAGACATGTAGAAACAGAAGCTGCTTTCTTCAGAGCAGGAACTGGATTCCCAGTAATATATCAGTTCAGGGTATTATAAATAACTTTTCGAAATAAATTAGAAATTATCATCAAACAACATTGGGATCGAAAGGGTTAAAATTAAATACGACATCAAGTCTGTGATGTTATTAAAATTCATTTTTATATGACATCAGTTGGAAATATTTTCTCATCCCGTTCTGCTGACCTTCCATTTTTTGTTTGTCGTTGTTTTGTTTTTGTTTGTTGTTGACATTTGAGTTGTCAAATATCAATAGAAAGTGTTCGGAAAATAATAATATGCTCACTAAACGTACTTATGACAGTGCTGTATTTGAAGTTTTAATCAATATTATAACAATTTTTGAATTTATTGAGCAATAATTAATTGACATTTTGTATGAAATATTGATATCAATAATGCCGTTTATTGCGATTTTCTCAATATACCTGCATGTCTGAACATAGTATAACATTACTAGACAAAATGGAATCAAATTTAACGAAAATTAAACAATTACGTATATCACGCCCCAAATATGAAATTAGCAGTAATAGCCTACCATGTAGCGGATACTATCTTCTAGATGGACCCGATACACCACCATCAGCAGCAATCATATCAAGAGATTGGTGAGGATTTGCGACCAACATTACATCAAAAAATTTTAATAATTTTAAAATAATTTTGTCTTTAGTTATAATTATTAATGTAAAGATATAATTTTAATTAGAAAAGATGAGGAATAATAAGAGCAAATTATTTTTAAAATTTCGTTTTAACAGTAGAGGGTATATAAACAAACAAGAAAAATTTGTTTAGAATGTAAGTAGCAGTTTAAGTTTTTAATTTTATAATTAAAGGTTTCCCCATATATATTATTGTATGTTTTAAAAGTAATAAATTTAATAAAATTTTAAAAAGTATTGGTATATAATCAAAATAACAAACAAAAAAGAAAAAATATAATAATTGTAAAACTTATACATTAGGTATAGGATTTTTTAGGCCACTTATTTCACTTTTTCTCACAAAAACCCATCATCTAAGTTGACTCGCATACGAATAGATTTGTCAGATTATGAATTTGAAATTTGTAAGAAATGAAAGATAAATATGGGATGGAAACGCTTGTATTTATCTTAAGTTTTATTGTAACATTAGTTTTATTTTTCAATCGTAGTTAATTTAACAGTGTATATTGGTTTAACAATGGTTTAGTTCAATATAGTAGTTTTAATTAGTACAATAGTTTTAATTAATATAAAAATAGTTTTAATTCAATATAATAGCTTTAATTAATGTACTAGTTTTAATTCAATAGCACGATCCATTGAACTTCTTTCCTATCTCAGTTGGGTTTACTTTTCACTTTTTAATAGTCTCCCCTCTACTTCACTAAACACTTCCACTCTCTTCAACGTCAACTTCACTAATGAAATCTCTTCCTTCAAATCTGTCCCTTCTTTCCTAACTATTCAAAAATACCCACGCCACTCAAAAGAAACACCGTTACTTGAGCGTAATCTCAACAGATCACGCCACCTACAGTCCCGTTATTTTATTCATGTCATGTGAAGTAGCGGGCAATCGCGAAGCAGAGGGTCACCCTACATTCGGTCCTCCTGACGGCAATACGAACCGGATTTCCACAGTTTCATAAACTCGGCCGCGGTAGTGGTTCTATTAGGTCCCTCATGGTAACCCACTTTCTCGACCTCGTATCTTCCATGAGGCAACTTCTTCACTATTTTATACGGGTCAAGGTATTTACCCCTCAATTTAAGACCACTGCCAAACTGAGTGCGCTTAAAGCCACCAACGGTATACTCAACCTCAGGCTTTCTCTTAACATTATAAGTCTTGTAATTCTCTCTTTGAATTCTTCCAATATTCACCTTAGCTTCGGACCTCATATCGTTTCTTTCTTCATCAAATTCTCGGATGGCTTCATCTTACAATATTTCTCTAAGGTTGGGGTAGTCGGGCAATCTCATTTCTACGCCGGTTAGCAATTTGAACGGGGATACGCGAGTGCTTCTTGGAGTACTGGAATTAATAAACATTTGAACTCTTCTTACGTGTTTGTACCAGTTTTGTGGCGTCTCAGCACACAATTTTGCCAGCGTTGGCACAACTATTCTATGAATTCGTTCTACCTGACCGTTCCCACGTGGAACTCCTGTAGTTATTAACAGATATTGGATATTCTCCTGAACGCAGTAATTTTTAAAGGCTTGTGAAGTAAACGCTGCCCCGCGATCGGTTATTATTCTTCGAGGATTCCCAAAAATAGCAGATTGTCTCTCCAAGGACTCGATGACTGTCTTGCTGTCAGTTGACTTCGTTGGATGTAGCCACACGAACTTCGTAAAACCATCAACAACCACGAACAGATGATTCTTCGTAACTGCCATTGGTCCAACGTGATTGACATGATAAGTCGCTAGGGGCCGACCGTCTTTATCTATTGGGTTAAGATAGCCTGTTTTTGACTCGGTGGTAATGCACTCGATGAAACTTCGTACAACGTTCGGCACCTTTGTAGCCAACCTCGGTATATAGTACTGCTTCTCGATCAATTCGCAGGTTTTAGAAACGCCAAAGTGACCCTGGTTGTGCGCTAACTTGATTATCTCCTCTTATAACTGAACCAGTATTACGATAAGGTCTTTCACAGAATATTTTTGAATAAATCAGAATTAATTTTGAATTGTAAAACAAAACATTATTTTTTCTCAAATATTCTGACTGAGCACTTTAGCCAGTGCTTAGGTGAATTAAAACAGTTGCAGCCAATTGCAGCATTATAATCTCATTGGCAACCCTTTTTTACCATTATACATGTTATGTCGTTGTTTGTTGTTCGTAGTGATGCGTTGTCTGTTTGCAAATTAAGAGACATATATATGGTGTTTGTGTTGACGGAAATATTATGTGGTGATGTATTTGATGTTTATATGTTGGTTATGCTTTCTAAAATAGCGATAGGTCGTATTAGCGGAGTTTTAAGTAAGTTCGATATAAAGCTATTTTCCAAACTTAAATTGATAAATTTGGTCAAGATAGGTGAGAGGTATCATTACATATTTTATTTATTAACTTACGCGCACTTTGCTCCATGCAACTTTATATACCTTTGAAAACCAGGCTTTTAATTGCGAAATCTTATTTGATTCCCTGTTTACTGTATGGATGCGAGCTGTTTGGTAATTGCGATTCTAGCAGCAAACGTAAACTGAACGTTCTATTCAATAATATTGCTAGATACATATGTTTACAATTTGAGAAGATATGATCACATCTCTGTGGTAGCTAAGAGTCTTTACGGTGTGGCCTTTGATAATTTTCTCAATATTCGTGTACTTTTACTTTTGCATCGAATTGTGTACAGGCGGATACGGAGTTATTTATTTAACAGGTTACGTTTTGTCCAGTCACCCCGTAGTAGGAATATTATAGTTCCTCGGCACCGCTACTTATTTTCCGAAAGGCAGTTTTATTTGCATGCTATTCGACTCTGGAACATTCTTCCACAACATCAGCAATGCAACACCAACGCTAATAGCTTCAGGATATTTCTGTTTCAATATTTTCGTTAATTTTTTTCTTTATATGTATATATTAGCAAATTTGTTTTTTTTGTTCCTTTTCTATTGTGTTTTTATTCCCCTTATTGCTTCTATCTACATTGTTACGCTAGTTTAAAAGTTGTTAATAAAAATAATTAATTAATTTGGAACCTGGCATGTATGGGGGATGTTTCGACTAGCTCAAAGACGTGGGTGTTCCTGGCCCGAAATTTAACGAAGCGTAAGCATAGAAATATAAATATGCATACATGCCAAAATAGAGGAATAGTTGCAAAAAAAAACCCAACCCACTCACACCGCTATCCGAGGAACCTTCGCCTTTGTATAAAAAAAAATTATTTAAAATTGCATTTTTAAATTATTTATTTATTCAAATATACAATATACATAATAATCCGAAAAAAGTAATAAAAAATTCAATACAATGGAGATCTAAATTAAATTAATAAATACATCAATTAAGTTAATAAATACATCCTAAAATAATTACATATTTATATTGTATGGTAATGTATATAATTGGTCAAAAAAAAAATGAGAATTTCTTACATATGTTTAGCGATGACTGGAGACCGAAGATAAGATGTTGATGCTGAAGGAAAATGCAGGATGTTGGTGGTTGAACTGGCATGCCAGGTGGCCTTCCATGTTGACATTTGATGACTCGGTGTCTTGTTTTTCTTGTTTGCTTGACGTTTTTTGTTTATAATGTGGTATTTTTTTATTTATTTTTATATTTATAAATATATCGTATGTATGAAATGTTTTTTTTTAAATTTTTATTTATAATTAAATATTTATAATTAAATTTATATTTATAATTATATGTTTTTTTTCACTTTTTTTTTCAATGTGAAATGTTTTTTTTTTGGAATTAAAAATAGATTTTATTTTTTTTTTATAATTGTTGATGTATTTATAGGGAATATATATATATAATATATATTGTATAGGAACTTATTAAAAGTATTTTTTTTTTCGGAATACATTAATTATTCGGAGAATTTTAATAGTTTAACTAGAGAAATTGTTTTATTTTTTGTTGTTGTTTATTTGTTAAAAATTTTATTTCGATTTTCTTTTGCTTTTAAATATATTTTCATTTAACTATTAACTATGTATTTATAAATGTAAGTTGTATGTAATTAATATCGTTTTTGCTTTCCTTTAAGTTGGTATATTATTCGAAATTAATATTTTAAAAAAGTTATAAAGTAATAATTCATGTTACTGTTTAAAAAGTTTTCTTAGTGTCTTAGTTTTTCTTTAATTAATTTTTTTTCTTTATTTTTACTTTTTTAATAATTAAATTGAATCTCTAACAAGAATGGGAGTTTTATAAACATCCTTTTAATGGCTATATTCCATATTCAGCTACAGAATTTTTTTATATACTATGTAATTTTTGTTTTTTTTTTTTTTTATTTGAAGTTTTTTTTTTTTTTACTAAAATGTCTTTCTTTAACTTATAGCCGTTTATAATTATTTTGATCTCAAATGTTAATCTTTAAATACTATTTTTGTTTTATTATTTTTCTCCCATCCAACTTTATGCACAATTAAATTGGCATTTTGGTTTTCACAATTTTATTTATTTTAATTTTTTTTTCCCTTTCGAAACAGATTCTTTTTTCCTTTTTTTTATATTCTTATTGCCTTCACGGTCCGCACACGAATGAATTGTTCTTTTTTCCTTCTCCTGTTTTTCCCCCAACCAGCGTCATATTCATACCAAACAAAGAATCGTACGACATGTACCGTTAGTTCCTCCGATTAACCAATCAGAAGAGCGCACGTGTAGTTGCAAACAAACCCACGCGCAATTCCAGACTAACCAATCAGGAGAGAGCACGTGTACTGTTTTTTGACAACTCTGTCTCTATAAGACTGAGTTGTAATTCATCTCATGAACAGCGGTGCATTTCCCCGGACGATCAGAATGTACACTGTCAAAACAAATTGTGGCGATCTACTTAAATTTTCTAAATCCCTAACAAAACTGCTTCGCTATGAAAACGTAAGTTAAATAGGGAACAGGAGAAGGATTTAGAGCGCTGGGTGAAAACGAGTGGCACGACCCACGAGAAGCCGGGCAAGGAAGCTAGGGTCTTAAATCGGATGCATGGTATCTGCCTATGATGTTTCCTTGAAGATCCTCTACATCATAAAGTGCATTCCCCACCTTTCCACGAATGCGACATTTTAGGTACTTGGGCAAGAATTTAGCATTAATGGCATTTTGGAAATTACTAAGGCTATGGTTTCGTGAGCCTTATCAAGATTTAAAGCAATTTTCTCCCTAATATGGGTCAATTTATCTGTCCGTTTAATGACCGTATCATCTTCCAGCATATTGAGCCTTTCCAATAGTGGATATGAGGAACCCCGCGTTGAACAAACATTTGGCAACCTGTGAAAGCAAATTCAAATGTTCTTCAAAAGTAGCACTACAAACCAGTAGGTCGTCTAAATACACAAAGACATTTTCCCTTAGGTGTGAGGGGATGGCTTTATCCATTAAGCGGGACATCGTTTGTGGTCCATTACAAAGCCCGAAGGGCATAACCCGATATTGGTAGAGGGGTCTACCTGGAGCCGCAAACGCTGTCTTCTCCTTGGAAGAATCTGTAAGGCGTATTTGAAAAAATGCGTCCTTCAAATCTATACCGCTTATAAAATTGGTGTCCTTTAATCGACTAAGTAGGCCATTTATGTGAGGAAGTGGGTAAGAGTCCTTTTTTTGTAATGCTGTTCAATTTTCTACAATCGAGGCACAAACGCACTTTGCCTGGCTTTTTAACATTAACAATTGGAGAACACCACGGTGAATTTGATTCTTCTATCACGCCCATTTCCAGCAGTCGGTCTAGCTCTTGGTACACTTGGTACACTAGACAGATGTCTAGGAGGAGAAAGAGGATAGTGATTGCTCTTTATCGGCACTGAATCCCCTGTATCAATATGATGTTGCAAAAGATTTGTGCAACCAAGACCTAACTTCTGGAATGACGGGAACTCTGACACAACACTATCTAGCTGGAATTTTTGTTCTGTCGTTAACGTGTGAAAACAAATATCCTTATCCTCTACCGATTCCAAATCAAAAGATTCAATACTTGGTATTACATCAGGGGCGATTGCGAACGTACGCCAGAAGTCTAAACCCAGGTAGGCATATTGGGACAAGGTGGGTACTATATAAAAATCAATAAATCTGGTAATACCTTTGTACACAACGGGTAATTTGCAATGACTTATAACTAAATTCTTAGAGCCGTCGGCAGTTGATATAAAAGAACGAAAAGGTCGTAGGGTAATATTATTTCTTTCAATAAAGCTTAAACTATCCTTTCCCAATACCGAAACACTAGCCCCAGAGTCCAGTAAGCCAAAAATTTGCTCCTGGAAAATTTCTATTTTCGCAAAAGGTCTGTCATGACTCAATATCGACGATTCTACCAGCTTACGGAATGATTTTCTTTTCCCATGGCGAGATCTGCAATTCAAAATTTAAGCGGAGGGTTTTGCCGCGGAAAGATTGTGCGGTGAATAATATGCCGAAGATTCCTTCTTTGAGATCATTAAGTCTGACTCCTCTTCCTGTGGAAGATTTGTCGTATGATCTATTGTGAACTCGGGGAGAAAGTCATGGAGCGAGAGTCCCCGGTGGCCATCTCGCTCCGCTTCCTGTTTCCCTGGTGAACCTTCTTGCTCTTCGGAGTCACAACACCTCGTTCCCCGCACTTATAGCAAAACACTGCTCTAGTTTCCTCTGGGCAGTATACGTAAGAATGACCTAAAGATAAGCAATTCCAGCATTTAATTCCCGAATAGTCAGGTTTGGCCAAACGGTTACTGAATTGAGTAGTATGTTTATGTATGTTCGCGACCAATTACTCCATACAAAATTTGGCTCATGCATAGCTGTAAAAGAGTAAAAACATTGCACCATTGTGAAATGAATTGTGTGCGATCGGTCTTTAGGTTTGTAACATGTATTATGAAAAGGTAATGCTTTTTAATGTGTATGTGTGTTTGTGTGTGTTAAAATTTGGGAGAATGCATATCTGGAAAAGAATTTAATCATTTTTATTTTCAATTTTTCCCTACAAATTTGGGATCATACCTGCTTTTTGTTGGTCCTTTCATTTGTATTGCTTTTCAAACGAATGGTTGGACGGACAGAATGAGTGTGTGCACGTTTCCTCATCTACATCCCAGAGTACAAGTAGACTGTAATGTGAAAATGTATATACGTATGTACGAATGTTTGGACGGACAGAATGAGTGTGTGCGTAACATGTAATGTGTATGATCTTTTTTTTAATAGTAAATTCTTGGCACGTATTGCACATGATCACAGGTAGAAGAAATAGAAATATAAACTAATAAGAAAGGGTAGTTTGGTTGTGCGGTTGTTTTTAATTTGATGAGAAAGAAATGTATGGTTGTGCCTGTGCGTTTTTTTCACGCATAAGTATAAGTAATATCTGTTTTCACATAATTGAATTTACTGATTGATCTACAACACCCCAGAGTATAAATAGACTTGTTTTTAAGGATTTAGAATTTTTTAGTTTTACTGTTTTAAATAAATGAAATTATATAATAAAGGGATTAATTAAAACAAATTAGTTTTTATTTTTTGAAAATTTTATTACATATTTCTTTTTTCAGATTTTTACAGATTCGAATTTAAAAATACGTTTATACAGATTAAATAACTTAAGTGTTAACAAATATTGTGTATAGAATGTTTGACATCGACAAATGTTGAAAGATTGTGAATAAGTATTTTCACAATAATACAAACGTATGACATATTAATAAATAAAAATGGATTACTTATTTTACTAATGTTACATATTCTTAGTTCATTTATAAGTTTCATAAATAAATCTATATGTTTTATTAATAGTTCTTCCAATTCAGCTGATGTTACCATTTTTGTTCCCCTTCTTTAAAAATTTAATAGTAGGTTGTGTTAGTGCGCGACGATGTACTCTGAATTATTTCATTTTAATTTATATTTATTGAATAAAAATTTTAAACACAAGTGCCCACAATTAAATGTATTAAATTTTTGTTTTCGTTCATAATTATATTCAATAGGAAATTTTAAGTAGTTGACAATCTCAAGTGGTGGTTGTAAGTTTCCAAAGCTATCAAAGTATTCCTTATAGTTGTGGTTTTTATAATATACTACCCAATGTGTTCCCATACCATTTGAATCATCTAAATTAACAATGCCGCATTCTTGTTTGAATGGTTTTTCAGGTAAAGAATCACGCATGAAAACACCCCTAAAATGTTTGAGATGTCTTCCATATTTATCCAAATCCAAATCTGTTAATGGGCGATTGGGAAGGTTATCTAATAGTTTTTTGGAGCTGGACTATAGTAGAGACCATATCCAGTTTTATATGGTTTGAGGTACAACCCTTTACCCATTGCAATTGATTCCATATATCTATTATGACGGTTAGCTTCAGCCAATTGTTCTTTTCCATTTTTGATAGCATTTACTGCTTTGACAATAGCGGATCCTCCACTTGCCAAACCACCAAGCGCTGACAATGCTGTTAGTATGGGAATAAGTGGAAGAAATCCTCCAATTTTCGGTACAGGTATAACTCTCGGTATTATAATGTCTGCTCGCTTTTTCCCTTTAAAATTTGAATAAATAGCCTTTTGAGCTATTTTAACAGCATCATTTATATCAAGGGGTTTCTGTTCTTTCAATTGTTTTAAAGTTTTTCTCACAGTAGCTGTGAATAATTTCTTATTACACTTATTCATTTTTCCTTTTCTTTTCTTATGTCTCTGCTCCTTCAAACCTAATCCAAATTTCACTTTAGCTTTCATAGCGTTTGTCACAAACCACGCGTTAGCACGTTCTTTAATATCACTATCTTTGGATTTAACTCGTTGCCAGGCTTTTTCAGCTAATATTTGATCTGCGTGATGTATTGTGTCTATATCTTTTGATTGTGAATATGCAATATCGTGCTCTCTACAAGCCGCGTCTAATAAACTTATACCCTTATCTCCTCTTGCTAAACGTTTTTCAAGTTTTGTACCAGGTCCACAAAACTGATAACCAGGTAGATGTAATTCAACAGGTACTTTATTTATTAAGTTGTTTACAAATCCTTTTCTCATCTTACACTGGCTGAGGTTTTGTTTTGACCCTAGATTATAACAAATTTTTTTTCGTTACTTTTATACCTCTTCGCAAAAATAGCTGAAATCAAGACGATCTCCTATATATACAGCAATTTATATGATTTCAGTATGTTAATTTTTTGATATTGATTTTGATCTGCTTTGTATCTGATCACGATCTACTTTACATCTGATCACGATCTGCTTTGTATCTGCTCACGATCTACTTTATATCTGATAACGATCTACTTTTTTGGTTTTTGGTTTTGTCTATTTTATTTTAATTTTTTTTTTTATTATTATTTTTTTTTTTTGACATTGCCATGTTTTAAGTAAACATGTTCTACCTCAATGTTTAAATTGTTTATTTGATCAGCTAGATATTTGTGTTATATATTTTTCGATTACAATATTTTTGTTTTTATGGTTATATTTATTAAAACTTTCTCCAAATTTATTAATATAAGACATCTCTTTCACTCTTCTAATAAATTATGTTAGATTCTTTAAGTTCTTCGATAATAGAGATTATTTCGTTTTGATGATTGTTGTGGCCAGCACCTTCCGATGAGAGAAGTAAACGTAGTCTGTCAACTAATTCATTAGGATCATCCCAATGTATGTAATTTGATTTCAGATTATTTTGTAATTTTAGCATTAAACCACTGCCTTTTGTTAAAATGTTTGTTGTTGTTTCGAATAAATGTTTAATTATTCGTATATATTTGAAGGCTCGTGTTCCTTTCACTTGTTCATTAGGTTCATAGCGACGTTTATGTGCATTGGTATTAATTAAAATCTCTTTATAATTTTTCAAATCATTTTTAGAATAATGGAGAGGTTTTTTATGAAATACTAGTTCAAATAATCCAGGCGTCATTTTCAATTTCATATTCCCTATCTGCATAGTATTATCTCTATTAAATATTAATTTTTCCTTGCCATATCTCCAACTACCGTCTACATCTTGATTAAAACCATAAATTTTATCCAATTGCTTATTATTAATAAGTGTTTGTATATTTTCAAATAATGGAGAGCTTTTCGTCAGCTTTAAACATTGTTTTCTTTCCAAGTTTTTGATACATGTACTTGATACAGGTCTATTATGGTCATAGTTTTTTCACCATCATTATCATCAGTTGAAATATTTTCATACTGAAAATCGTTATTATCACCGTTTACATCATCGTAATCATCGTCATCATCAATAGTGTTGTCTATATCCTTATGCTTATCTTCAAGTTTTCCGATGATTTCATTATCAGCATTTACGTCATAATAATCGTCATCATCATCAATAGTGTTGTCTGTATCCTTATGCTTATCTTCGAGTTTTCCAATGATTTCATTATCACCATTTACGTCATAATAATCTTCCTCATCATAGCTTGCTAGTATAGTTAGTACAGCTTGCTAGTATAGCTAGTACAGATTGTATAGCTTGCTAGTATAGCTAGTACAGCTTGCTAGTATAGCTGGTATAGCTGATATAGCTGGTATAGCTGGTATAGCAGGTATAGCTGGTATAGCTGGTATAGCTTGCTAGTATAGCTGGTGTAGTGTTTCATGCGAAGAGGTATGAAAGTAATGAAAAAAATGGTTATAAACTACAGTCAAAAGAAAAACACCTAATCAGTGTAAGATTGGAAGAAGATTTGTAGACAACTTAATAAACAAATTATATGTTGAATTACATCCACCTGGTTATCAGTTTTGTGGACCTGATACAAAACTTCAAAACGAATAGCAAGAATAAAGGAAATAAAGGAATAATTTATTGGATGCAGATTGTAGCACGATATAGCGTACTCAAAATCAATGGATATAGACACAAACCATCAAGCAGATCGTGATCAGGTATAAATCAGATCGTGACCAGATAGCAAGCAGTTCGTGATCAGATATAAAGCAGATCGTAATCAGATACAAAGCAGATCATAATCAGATAGCGAGCAGATCATAACCAGATTTTGATTCAATAAAAAAATTATTATAATGTCTAAAAATTACCATAATAAAGTGTTGGAAGATCTTGTAAAGACAAGGGCTGTTCTAAAGAAAAAGTTAAAAAATATTAAACTGAATCAAATAGATAGAGTTAATTTATTAGAAGATACCTTTCAACCAATAACAAAACCACTTAAAAAAATCATTGGAAAACTTAAAGATAAATATAAGGATATAGACAACACTATTAATGATGACGATGATTATGATGATGTAAATGATGATAACGAAAACATCCCAAAACTTGAACATAAGCATAAGGATGTAGACAACACTATAGATGATGAGGAAGATTATTATGACGTAAATGGTGATAATGAAATCATTGGAAAACTCGAAGATAAGCATAAGGATACAGACAACACTATTGATGATGATGACGATTATTATGACGTAAATGCTGATAATGAAATCATCGGAAAACTTGAAGATAAGCATAAGGATATAGACAACACTATTGATGATGACGATGATTACGATGATGTAAACGGTGATAATAACGATTTTCAGTATGAAAATATTTCAACTGATGATAATGATGGTGAAAAAACTATGACCATAATAGACCTGTATCAAGTACATGTATCAAAAACTTGGAAAGAAAACAATGTTTAAAGCTGACGAAAAGCTCTCCATTATTTGAAAATATACAAACACTTATTAATAATAAGCAATTGGATAAAATTTATGGTTTTAATCAAGATGTAGACGGTAGTTGGAGATATGGCAAGGAAAAATTAATATTTAATAGAGATAATACTATGCAGATAGGGAATATGAAATTGAAAATGACGCCTGGATTATTTGAACTAGTATTTCATAAAAAACCTCTCCATTATTCTAAAAATGATTTGAAAAAATATAAAGAGATTTTAATTAATACCAATGCACATAAACGTCGCTATGAACCTAATGAACAAGTGAAAGGAACACGAGCCTTCAAATATATACGAATAATTAAACATTTATTCGAAACAACAACAAACATTTTAACAAAAGGCAGTGGTTTAATGCTAAAATTACAAAATAATCTGAAATCAAATTACATACATTGGGATGATCCTAATGAATTAGTTGACAGACTACGTTTACTTCTCTCATCGGAAGGTGCTGGCCACAACAATCATCAAAACGAAATAATCTCTATTATCGAAGAACTTAAAGAATCTAACATAATTTATTAGAAGAGTGAAAGAGATGTCTTATATTAATAAATTTGGAGAAAGTTTTAATAAATATAACCATAAAAACAAAAATATTGTAATCGAAAAATATATAACACAAATATCTAGCTGATCAAATAAACAATTTAAACATTGAGGTAGAACATGTTTACTTAAAACATGGCAATGTCAAAAAAAAAAAAAAATAATAAAAAAAAAAATTAAAATAAAATAGACAAAACCAAAAACCAAAAAAGTAGATCGTTATCAGATATAAAGTAGATCGTGAGCAGATACAAAGCAGATCGTGATCAGATGTAAAGTAGATCGTGATCAGATACAAAGCAGATCAAAATCAATATCAAAAAAGTAACATACTGAAATCATATAAATTGCTGTATATATAGGAGATCGTCTTGATTTCAGCTATTTTTGCGAAGAGGTATAAAAGTAACGAAAAAAAATTTGTTATAATCTAGGGTCAAAACAAAACCTCAGCCAGTGTAAGTTGAGAAGAGGATTTGTAAACAACTTAATAAATAAAGTACCTGTTGAATTACATCTACCTGGTTATCAGTTTTGTGGACCTGGTACAAAACTTGAAAAACGTTTAGCAAGAGGAGATAAGGGTATAAATTTATTAGACGCAGCTTGTAGAGAGCACGATATTGCATATTCACAATCAAAAGATATAGACACAAGACATCAAGCAGATCAAATATTAGCTGCAAAAGCCTGGCAACGAGTTAAATCTAAAGATAGTGATTTTAAAGAACGTGATAACGCGTGGTTTGTGACAAACGCTATAAAAGCTAAAGTGAAATTTGGATTAGGTTTGAAGGAGCAGAGACATAAGAAAAGAAGAGGAAAAATGAATAAGTGTAATAAGAAATTATTCACAGCTACTGTGAGAAAAACTTTAAAACAATTGAAAGAACAGAAACCCCTTGATATAAATGATGCTGTTAAAATAGCTCAAAAGGCTATTCATTCAAATTTTAAAGAGAAAAAGCGAGCAGACATTATAATACCGAGAGTTAGACCTGTACCGAAAATTGGAGGATTTCTTCCACTTATTCCCGTACTAACAGCATTGTCAGCGCTTGGTGGTTTGGCAAGTGGAGAATCCGCTATTGCCAAAGCAGTAAATGCTATCAAAAATGGAAAAGAACAATTGGCTGAAGCTAACCGTCATAATAGATATATGGAATCAATTGCAATGGGTAAAGGGTTGTACCTCAAACCATATAAAACTGGATATGGTCTCTACTATAGTCCAGCTCCAAAAAACTATTAGATAACCTTCCCAATCGCCCATTAACAGATTTGGATTTGAATAAATATGGAAGACATCTCAAACATTTTAGGGGTGTTTTCATGCGTGATTCTTTACCTGAAAAACCATTCAAACAAGAATGCGGCATTGTTAATTTAGATGATTCAAATAGTATGGGAACACATTGGGTAGCATATTATAAAAACCACAACTATAAGGAATACTTTGATAGCTTTGGAAACTTACAACCACCACTTGAGATTGTCAACTACTTAAAATTTCCTATTGAATATAATTATGAACGAAAACAAAAATTTAATACATTTAATTGTGGGCACTTGTGTTTAAAATTTTTATTCAATAAATATAAATTAAAATGAAATAATTCATAGTACATCGTCCCGCACTAACACAACCTACTATTAAATTTTTAAAGAAGGGGAACAAAAATGGTAACATCAGCTGAATTGGAAGAACTATTAATAAAACATATAGATTTATTTATGAAACTTATAAATGAACTAAGAATATGTAACATTAGTAAAATAAGTAATCCATTTTTATTTATTAATATGTCATACGTTTGTATTATTGTGAAAATACTTATTCACAATCTTTCAACATTTGTCGATGTCAAACATTCTATACACAATATTTGTTAACACTTAAGTTATTTAATCTGTATAAACGTATTTTTAAATTCGAATCTGTAAAAATCTGAAAAAAAGAAATATGTAATAAAATTTTCAAAAAATAAAAAACTAATTTGTTTTAATTAATCCCTTTATTCTATAATTTCATTTATTTAAAACAGTAAAACTAAAAAATTCTAAATCCTTAAAAACAAGTCTATTTATACTCTGGGGTGTTGTAGATCAATCAGTAAATTCAATTATGTGAAAACAGATATTACTTATACTTATGCGTGAAAAAAACGCACAGGCACAACTATACATTTCTTTCTCATCAAATTAAAAACAACCGCACAACCAACCTACCCTTTCTTATTAGTTTATATTTCTAATTCTTCTACCTGTGATCATGAGCAATACGTGCCAAGAATTTACTATTAAAAAAAAAACGATCATACACCTTTGATACTTGTGCTGAACGGATGTGTTATAAATTGTGCTCCGCTAATTTGTAAATTTATGCCATTTTCTTAATAGATTTATTATGGTTTTCCTAATTAATGTTGCGAATTTTAATAAAATCAAATTAACTTCTAACATTATTAAACAACCGATTTTACATTAAAATCTAACAAGCAAACATAATCAAAAAAAAAAATAAATAAATAAATAAAAATCAAAAATAACAAACAACAATCTCAAGAATATAAACAATCAAATCAATTTATAGTGTGCAACAACAAATTAAAATTCTTAAATTTTAAATTCACAAAAAATCTACCTAAATTGAACAGTTAAAATACACTAACAAATCTTACATCCCACAAGGAGTTATTCTTACATAAAGATTATTTCAAATAAACGAAAATTGAAAACTGTAAACAAACAACAACAATTTTCAACCTAGTAACTAAACTTTCTTGTGAGATAAATATACACTAAAATAAACACAAATAAGCTACACTTCGGTGACCTTGCTTATCTAATAAATACACAACAACATTACACCAAACAAAACAATAGACAACAAAATAAATAACGAAAGTAAACAAATTAAGACATATCAGCTGTTTTGATTGCAAGTACTGCTTATGAAAGTGCTGCCAAGTTTTTGCATTTTATTAATTTTTGATTGCATTTATTAATTGAGTATTGGCGGTTAATTTTGAACTTAATTTTAATCACAAAATTACCTTTCCGATGTACAACTTAAGAAAAGATAAAAAAATCGGAAAAAACAATACCAACAAATCAAGAATAACAACAATAAAATTAAAATGCAAGCAGTTGATAATAATGAAAACCGACCATCAACCAGAGCTGAATTGTCCAACACCCCTGTGAATAAACGCCTAACGGACATTAATCAGATGACAAGCTCTTCTCGGTCTTCACTACTCGACTCACCATTCAAACTATTAAACTGTATGGACAGCAGGTTTGAAAAGTTTACGGAGCAAATTCTGCGCACAATTGACCTCAAGTTTAAGGAGTTTAAAGAGGAGTTAATTAGTGATCTGCGCGAAAAATACAGCATAATTGAAAATAAATTGTCAAACATTACCGAACGGGTAACCATATTTGAGAATAAAGCTTCCGAAATAGACAAGATTCGCGAGGAAATTAGTGACCTCAAAACAAAATTAAGGCAACAAGAGAATCACCCGGTTTCGTCGGAGCTTAGGATCAATGAAATCCCGTACACCCAGGACGAGAACCTACAGGAAATATTTTGTAAAATTTGTAACACCATAAACACACCTGTGCCGAACATTCAATCAATCTATCGTCTAAGGAATCTCAATAACAAGCATAGGGAAAACTCCAAAGATGCCGCAATTATTGTAAAACTATGGTCTGCGTATGATAGGAATTTCTTTTTGAAATCCATGGCGAACTTCAGGAAACTACACAGTGGTTTTGTCTTCCGCCTTAGAAATATTGGCCTGACATCAGAAGAAAAGTTCTATGTTAACGAGAACTTAACACAGACTAATTTTAAAACATTGAGCGCAGCAATTCGCCTCAAAAAGAAAAAAATTGTATCTTCTGCGTTCTCTATGCGGGGTTGTGTTTACGTAAAAAAGAATATGAATGATGACCTCATACTAATAGACGATGTAGACAGCCTTAATAAGTTGTTTCCTGGCCATGCTGTTTGAACTCCCAAAACTTCACTTGATTTTTATCGACCTAATTATCCTCAATATCAATTTAATTAATACATTCTTCTTCTACAACTTTGTGTCATGTATGTATAACTCCATTATATTTGAACGCTTAAATATTACGATTTCTGCTTTAGATCTAATTATTGAATGCATTGCCAAAAATTTCGTACCAAATCATGAATTCTAACGGTTCTAATTCCAGAGACTGTATGTATAACATGATTAGAGTCCTTGCGAAACAAAGGGCAGGTCTCAACATTGTCCACATAAACGCTCAGAGCTTAAATAATAAGATTGATGAATTTAGGTACTTATTTGTGGCAGCAGGTATTGACGTTATTTGCGTCTCTGAGACTTGGTTACCCTTGGATGTTCAGGATACAGTTTTTAATTTACAGGGCTTTAAACTTTTCCGATCAGATAGGAGAATCTTGGTTAATGGTAATGCAACTAGGGCCAGGGGTGGTGGAGTTGCGATTTATGTTCGTAATGGTATACTTTGTAAGGAAAAATTATTAAATCACATTGGGAGCGAGATTGAATATTTGTTTCTGGAAATATCAACAGGCGATGGTCCGAAACTTCTTCTTGGTTGTGTATATAGACCGAATTCTAGTTTAAATTTTGATCCTTTTATTTCAACTCTTGAGGATATTACAATTCGATATGACGACATAGTTATTGTAGGTGACTTTAACAATAACCTTTTACATGATAATCCCCTTATTGGACCAATGCTCTCACTTCACCTCAGTCCTGTAAATGTGTCAACACCTACACATTTCCATTCAACATCCAGTAGCTTGATAGACCTTATATTTGTGAATCACATTGACAGGGTATTGTTATATGACCAAATTTCTGCTTCCTGCTTCTCCAACCATGACCTTCTCTTCCTTAATTATAATTTGTCCGTAACTCGTACCGTGGACAAATATATTACGTATCGTGATTTTGGAAACATTGATTATGCAACTCTGAATATTGAACTGGATAGCGTATCTTGGGACCAGGTATACACACTGGGTAATGCGAATGACCAATTATCGTTTATTCAGGACAGAGTGCGTTTGCTCTATGACAGGTGCGTTCCTGTCAAAACCAAGCACATCAAACCTAAACAACAGCCCTGGTTTAATGCGGAAATAAAAGCACTCATTGAGAGGAGGGATAGTGCTTACAGGAGATGGAAGAGGTTTAGGACGAATGATTTGAAAGCTTTACATAGATTCACACGGATGGAAGTTGCCAGGAGCATAAGAACTGCAAAAAGATTGTATTATGGCGGAAAGTTTTCCAATGCTATGGACAACAAGTCTAAATGGAATGTAATTCGTGAAATAGGAATAGGCCGAAAATGTCCAAAGGCCGATATTGATGTGGATGTGGACGAGCTTAATGACCAGTTCGTAAATTCTAGGGTCCCAAGGTCTAACGGTGACTTGTATGATGAACTCTGTTGTGTTCCACCACAGTATTCCTTTAGCTTTCGTTGCGTAAATCAGTTTGAGGTTTTGGAATGTATTTCAGCGGTAAAATCGAATGCAGTTGGTTCTGATGATTTGCATCCTTTATTCTTGAAGGCTCTGACTCCTAAACTTTTGCCTTACTATACTTACTTGTTCAATACAGTTCTGACTAAGTCTTCTTTTCCTGAAAGTTGGAAACTGGCTAAAATCCTTCCCATTCCGAAAACTAATTGTGAGTTCAGGCCAATTGCAATCCTTTCTTTTTTATCCAAAGTATTGGAGAACATCATGGCCAGACACATCGATGAATATCTGAGGGGCCACAATTTCTTAACTGTTAATCAGTCGGGCTTCATGAAAGGTAGGAGTTGTACTACCGCTCTGGTAAATGTAGTTGA
Organism: Sarcophaga subvicina; assembly: GCA_936449025.2. Taxonomy (NCBI): domain Eukaryota; kingdom Metazoa; phylum Arthropoda; class Insecta; order Diptera; family Sarcophagidae; genus Sarcophaga; species Sarcophaga subvicina. Next base: position 66,295 of record CAKZFR020000151.1, on the reverse strand, counting down.
GGAACTTAGGTCGGAACTTGATGGGAATAGTGTGGCGTTCTTGGTTCTGCTTGATTACTCTAAGGCTTTTGATACAGTCGATCATGCGGTTCTATTGAAAAAGCTCCGAAAACTGTTTTATTTCTCCGAAACTGCCTGTAATCTAATTTATTCTTATTTGACGAGCAGATTTCAGAAGGTTCATTTCAATGGCAAAGTTTCGGATCCACTTACTATTAGTAGAGGTGTTCCACAAGGGTCTATACTTGGACCTTTGCTGTTTTGCATGTATATAAATGATCTACCTGATGTTTTGGTTAACTGTAGTGTTCACATGTATGCTGACGATGTGCAGCTTTACACATATACTCCAAGGGAGAATATTTATTCTTGTTTGGACTACATTAATCGTGACTTAGCAAGGATTGACGGATGGGCCTCGGCCAATGGACTATGTATCAATCCTTCTAAGTCTAAATGTATTACACTTTCGAGAACAAACGGATCATTTGTCATACCTGAATTGAGTATCAGGGGAAATAAAATTGAATTTGTCAGGTCGGCTACTAATCTGGGTATTGTCTTTAATGACAAATTATCGTGGTCTACCCATATAAGTGTCATTGTTGGCAGAATTTATGGCATGCTTCGAAATTTGTGGGCTGTCATAGATTCAACTCCTTTTGTCATTCGCATGCAACTTGCTAAAACGTACTTGATTCCGGTACTTTTATATGGATGTGAGATATACGCAAATTGCAGTTATGATGACAACCGGAAACTTAACCTGGCGTACAATAACATAGCCAGGTATGTTTTCCTTAAGGGGCGTCGGGATCACATTTCTCATTTAGCTTACCTGATTCTTGGTATCAAATTTGATAATCTCCTGAAAACTAGATGCCTCCTTCTACTTCATAAAATAATTTACACGAAACAGCCGAAGTATTTATATTGTAAAATTAAGTTTGCCAGATCCCACCGGGGTGTGGGGATTATACAGCAACGATTCAGGACTCTTCTGTCTCAGCGACAGTTCTTTATACACACCATTAGTCTTTGGAATTCCTTACCAAATAACATCCAAAATCTGGGCAATGCAAACGCGTTCAAAAAGGAGTTATTTAAATTATTTACATAATTAAAATTTTTATATCATATTTGTAAATTTTGTGATTTTATTTTTTAGGTCATCATTATTATTGTTATTATTATTATTATTATTATTATTATTATTATTATTATTATTATTATTATTATTATTATTATTTTTATACTTTACCTTATCAATTTAATTTAATATTTATATACATAAATTAACTTTCTCTAATTTTTGATATTTAATTAATGTTAATTTTTTATACCTTATTGATTGTAAACATAGCACTGTCACTTATAAGATTTAGTATCTTGTTGTGCTATGTAGATCATTATAAATCAAATAAATAAATAAATAATTAAAAAATAAATAAATAAAAACATGTTACGCACACACTCATTCTGTCCGTCCAAACATTCGTACATACGTATATACATTTTCACATTACAGTCTACTTGTACTCTGGGATGTAGATGAGGAAACGTGCACACACTCATTCTGTCCGTCCAACCATTCGTTTGAAAAGCAATACAAATGAAAGGACCAACAAAAAGCAGGTATGATCCCAAATTTGTAGGGAAAAATTGAAAATAAAAATGATTTAATTCTTTTCCAGATATGCATTCTCCCAAATTTTAACACACACAAACCCACATATACATTAAAAAGCATTACCTTTTCATAATACATGTTACAAACCTAAAGACCGATCGCACACAATTCATTTCAAATTCTGCAATGTTTTTACTCTTTTACAGCTATGCATGAGCCAAATTTTGTATGGAGTAATTGATCGCGAACATACATAAACATACTACTGAATTGTAATGCCTCTATCTGAGGATCGGGCTCACAATTCGATACGTCCTCTACAACAGTGTTCGTCCCAATTTCGTTTACGTAGCGAGTGGGTTTATTTTCCCCAAACGAAGCTCTATTCTCATTAATGACCTTTTCCGCCTCTCTTGCGAGATCCCTTAAGCCATGTAAACTCTTTGGGTCAGTATTAAAAAGCATCACCCTCAAGTTTGAATGTACGTTCTCCATTAGAATTTTTATCAACTTCTTCTCAGCTAAGGGTTCCCCCATACGAGAATTCATTGCGACTATCGCGGAGTGAAAACTATCATAAGATTCCTTTTGGTGTTGTTTCCGCTTATGAATTTTTATCAAAATCTCATCATCCGATTCCAGTTTACCAAATTCACGAGATATTGAGAATTTGAGAAAAGAATATGACGGATCTTCATTTCGTTTCATAAAATCCCAATACCATTCCTCTGCTTTACCGCCTAAAAATATTTGAAAGCAGGTGTTCATCTGAGCAAAGGGTTCTCTTTGCCATCGTATCAATTTTAAAAAGAAAATTTGTCACACTACCAGTACCATCAAAATGAATTTTCCATTTCTCCAATTTAATTCCATCCGACAGATTCTGCCCGTGCGAAATCGTTGAAGCGTTCTGAATAGGCAGAGGATTCCCAGTCATATTGGATATGGTGGCCCTTAACGCATTCATTTCCGCTCTAAATTCATTTCGAGACGATCGTATGGCCTCCTGTACTGCCGCCAACAACTCCCCGTTTGCATTCTGAGACCCTGACTCGGCAATAGGAGCATCATCCTCCTTTGTCGCCATGTTCGATCTATTATTGCCCTCGTTCTCAATTGATTCTACCGATGGCAAGGAAACATTCATAGAATCCAGACCCAAATTTTCCTGGTCAATCGGAATATAATTAGTCCGAGTGTTCGCTTCAGTTGGATGTGAATGAACCACTCGGGCTCCTGTAGATGGTGTACTAAGAAAATCTTCTAGTGACCTGGTCGTGTTTTCCTGATCTAAGGGTGGACCCAAATCGAACTGATTAATTTTCCCCGGTGGTGGTGAATGGACCACTTGGGCTCTTGTAGGGTTTGAAATTGGAAAATCTTCTAAAGACCTAGTTGCTTTAAGAGTCAAAACGGTTCTGCCTCTACCTCTACTTGAATTCAAATTATTTGTCAACCCCTTCGATGTGCTTCGCGTGTTCATAATAAAAAAAAACAATTCTAAGTGTTTCTTCTTTTCTTTAAACCGGACAAAAGGAAAAAATGAATGTGAAGTTAGAAAAATTAGATAAGTTATTATGTTTTTTCGTTCTATACAAAGGTTTCAGTTCCCGAATCCACGATGCGAGAGCGATGTGAGTAAGCCGTGATTTAGATTTTTAAGATTTTGGGCAGGCCTATTATTATCCGCTTTAATAGCGCACGGAATATAACGTCTCTGCACAAACTCTTCTCTTTCTTCCACTTGTCATAAGGCATAGACTTGTGTGAGAAAAAAGTAACTAACATTCTCTTTATAGCCCTCTTCTCTTGTAAAATTCAAGAAAAAAAATTTACATTAAGGCTTTCCCAAAATCTGACGCTATCCAAAATTTCAATTTCAGAGTATAAAATTTAGAGTCTTTCAGATCCTAAGAGAGCCCCTGCCCAAGAGAATTGAATAAAACAATCCAATGCATAAATGTCAGATGATGGGGATCTACTGACATTCGACTCTTAGACTGTCTTAAGCATTCACCCGAACACGATGGTGTTGTGAAGAGGTTTAATGACATTTATGAATGAATAAGAAAAAAATAAAATCTTTGATGTATTTTTCTGCAACTCTTCATCTAATATACAACATAATTTAGATTACAAAAAAAAAATCCAAAACATTTCTTTAATATACGTTGCTACCTTACAGTAGCCTTCCGTTGGGCGCCATCTATGTTATGCTCGTTTAAAAGTTGTTAATAAAAATAATTAATTAATTTGGAACCTGGCATGTATGGGGGATGTTTCGACTAGCTCAAAGACGTGGGTGTTCCTGGCCCGAAATTTAACGAAGCGTAAGCATAGAAATATAAATATGCATACATGCCAAAATAGAGGAATAGTTGGAAAAAAACCCAACACACTCACACCGCTATCCGAGGAACCTTCGCCTTTGTATAAAAAAAAATTATTTAAAATTGCATTTTTAAATTATGTATTTATTCAAATATACAATATACATTTTATGTATAAAAAAAATTATTTAAAATTGCATTTTTAAATTATGTATTTATTCAAATATACAATATACATAATAATCCGAAAAAAGTAATAAAAAAATTCAATACAATGGAGATCTTAATTAAATTAATTAAATTAATAAATACATCAATTAAGTTAATAAATACATCCTAAAATTATTACATATTTATATTGTATGGTAATGTATATAATTGGTCAAAAAAAAAAGAGAATTTCTTACATATGTTTAGCGATGACTGGAGACCGAAGATAAGATGTTGATGCTGAAGGAAAATACAGGATATTGGTGGTTGAACTGGCATGCCAGGTGGCCTTCCATGTTGACATTTGATGACTCGGTGTCTTGTTTTTCTTGTTTGCTTGACGTTTTTTCTTTTTTATTTTTTTTTTGTTTATAATGTGGTATTTTTTACTTATTTTTATATTTATAAATATATCGTATGTATGAAATGTTTTTTTTTTTAATTTTTATTTATAATTAAATTTATATTTTTAATTAAATGTTTTTTATCAATGTGAAATGTTTTTTTTTTGAATTAAAAATAGATTTTATTTTTTTATAATTGTTGATGTATTTATAGGGAATATATATATATAATATATATTGTATAGGAACTTATTAAAAGTATTTTGTTTTTTTTTTTTTCGGAATACATGAATTATTCGGAGAATTTTAATAGTTTAACTAGAGAAATTGTTTTATTTTTTTGGTTGTTTGTTTGTTAAAAATATTATTTCGATTTTCTTTTGCTTTTAAATATATTTTCATTTAACTATTAACTATGTATATATAAATGTAAGTTGTATGTAATTAATGTCGTTTTTGCTTTCCTTTAAGTTGGTATATTATTTGAAATTAATATTTTAAAAAAGTTATAAAGTAATAATTCATGTTACTGTTTAAAAAGTTTTCTTAGTGTCTTAGTTTTTCTTTAATTAATTTTTTTTCTTTATTTTTACTTTTTTAATAATTAAATTGAATCACTAACAAGAATGGGAGTTTTATAAACATCCTTTTAATGGCTATACTCCATATTCAGCTACAGAATTTTTTTATATACTATGTAATTTTTGTTTTTTTTTTTTTTTTATTTGATGTTTTTTTTGTTTTACTTTTTTTTTACTAAAATGTCTTTCTTTAATTTATAGCCGTTTATAATTATTTTGATCTAAAATATTAATCTTTAAATACTATTTTTGTTTTATTATTTTTCTCCCATCCAACTTTATGCACAATTAAATTGGCATTTTGGTTTTCACAATTTTATTTATTTTAATTTTTTTTCACTTTCGAAACAGATTCTTTTTTCCTTTTTTTATTCTTATTGCCTTCACGGTCCGCACACGAATGAATTGTTCTTTTTTCCTTCTCCTGTTTTTCCCTCAACCAGCGTCTTATTCATACCAAACAAAGAATCGGACATGTACCGTTAGTTCCTCCGATTAACCAATCAGAAGAGCGCACGTGTAGTGTTTTTTGACGACTCTGTCTCTATAAGACAGAGTTGCAAACAAACCCACGCGCAATTCCCGACTAACCAATCAGAAGAGCGCACGTGTAGTGTTTTTTGACAACTCTGTCTCTATAAGACTGAGTTGTAATTCATCTCATGAACAGCGGTGCATTTCCCCGGACGATCAGAATGTACACTATCAAAACAAATTGTGGCGATCTACTTAAATTTTCTAAATCCTTAACAACATATCCATTACTTGTTATTATTAAGTCAAAATTAAGTTAATCATTATGTACATATTAGGTTCCTGTATTTTAAATTTAAGATTATCATCTTGTAGTATAGGATTTGGGCAAAATTTTGTTAATAAATAAATAATAATGAAACGGATTTAATACCTGAGAATTTTTTATCGGGAATTTTTTAAAGTGAGATTAACGACGAACAAATTATTGCTGTTAACGTACGAGCGTATTTTTTTGTGCAGGAAATTATAAAATGAAATAAAAAAGAACAAACCTTCTCTCGCCTAAGATAACCAGTAAATAAAAATAGACCAAAATTGAAACATTTTAAAACAGAAAAACTTGTAAAAAGTCGTCATCAGCAATCAATTGGATTAAATGCAATTCTTCTCTATTTAAATAAACTTTTCTTATGGGATTTCAACAATTAATTTTTAATTTCAACGTCTTCAATATAAACAAAAACGAAAAATATATTTTTAACCTGAAAAATGCAGAAAAACCAACAAGTCCGGGTACTGTTAAAACGGAAGATCTTAAATAAAGGATAATTAAAGAAAATAAATTATAATTAAACATTATAACAAGGAAATGCAAAAAACGATTTAAAATTGCAAAATCAAACCAAAAAAATTTCAGATTCAATTACAGATTGTCGTACTTATGAATGCATACCCGACTGTCGTTAAAAAAAAAATTCCTGTAATAATTGGAGAAAAATTTTAAAATATAAATCATATTCATCATAAATCATATATGTTTGAATTGTGACTAGTAGCGTATAATCAGAGATTTTGCACATAAATTCTAAATACCAAAGATTAAAACGGTCTCATAAAATTAACTAATCAAGCCAGCACCAACTATTTATTGATAGCCTATCGTAGAAGTTCACACATATAATCGAAATAAACCTACAAAAAAAGTAATTCCACTACAATTACTGCAAAACCAAAACAATTATCAGCTGAAAAGAAGCAACCAGGTTGAAAGCATTTCTATATTGGATTTAAGGTGGAAGCACCCAGTAGTGTTGGAAACGTGATTGAAACGTATTTTTGCAACCGTTTTTGATGATAACACCGACCTGACCTATTACAACAGTAGCGGCAGTTAATAATCCCCAATAGCAGCAAGTATAGCGTACACAACAGCATCACCATCAACTTCAACACCAGCCCTTATTCACATCCGCTAATACTGACGCCACTACAACAGCACCAAACTAAGCAACGTAGCCTAATATATTATTATATTAAATATAAACATTATTTGAACAATTTATAACAATATAATAAGAATTTATTTAACAATTTTTTTTAAGAATTTATTTAAGAACAAAAATTTTATATTAATATTAAATGTGACATTTCTTTTGTATAATATTGTTACATAAATCGAAACGACCTAATATCGTTTAACAATAAAAACGATAAACAAAAGCTACCAGCAACACCAACACAATACACACGACACAAATACGCACTAACACTAAGAATACAACGAACAACAAGTATTAACGGATGCACAAGAAGCTTCTAGAGGGGAGAATCAGAAGCTATTTGCTGATGTACGAGAAGCTTCTAGAAGCGAAAATCAAAAACTTCTAGCTGAAGTACAAGAAGCTTCTAGAACCGAAAATCAAAAACTTCTAGCTAAAGTGCAAGAAGCTTCTAGAGCTGAAAATCTCAAAATGCAAGAAGCGAACCAAAAGTTATTTGAAGCTTCTAGAGCCGAAAACCAACGACTACAAGCAGCAATTATGTCAAAAATTGAAAAGTAGCTCGAAGCGACAGCAGGGAAGCTGGAGGAAATATATGAGTCGGTTAGCAAAAGGATCACTGGTGTCGAGGAAAGGGTGTCACATTTAGAAAAGGCCGTTGACACGAAAGTGGACAATTTGGAAAAGGCCGTTGACAATAAAGTGGACAATTTGGAAAGGACCGTCGGCGGAAAAATCGTTATGATGGAGGAAAAGATCAACAACCTCCAAAGCCAGCGACCGGAACCAGTGCGAGTCGTTTCGGAAAGTACCTGCAGGGTAAGAACACCTTGCTTTGATGGTAGCTCACCCCTATCCGTATTCAAATTCCAATTTGAGACAGTAGCCAGCAGAAACGGATGGGACGATGGAGAGAAGGCTCTAGAACTAATTCTGGCGTTAAAAGGTGTCGCAGCTGAGATTCTAGAAACCATGCCAGCCAGCACCAGATCCAATTCCAACGACTTAATGGTGGCGTTGCAGCGTAAATTTGGCGATGAACACAAACGGGAACTATACCGCATGGAGTTGAGATGCCGGGCGCAAAAGGCAAATGCGTCATTGCAAGCCTTTGCTATGGAGGTTGAGAGATTAGTGCAGCTCACATACCCAGGAGAAAACCATCCGTTGATAGACAACTTTAAGACAGATGCGTTTGTTAATGGCATACGCGACCCTGACATCAAACTTGCAGTATGCTCCGCACAGAAGACAACCTTTGCAGAGACCGTGGCCTTCGCAATAGCCCAGGAGACCGCTCGCACGATTTCTAGACCACAAGTCAGGAAAGTGCGAAAAATGGAAGTCGTGGAGGAGGAGGAATGCCTTTTAACTAAAGCTAAGGAGATGGTGAAGCAGGCTTTGGAAGAAAACGGACAAAGGACTAAACTTAAATGCTTCAATTGTGGAAAGAGTGGTCATTTCCAAAGAAACTGCAAAGCGCCACGCAAGAGATCAAGATCCGCCTCACCACCAAGGAATAAGAAACAGGCGAACTACCAACCATCTTCACAAGAGTCCCCGTTAAACTAAAAAGAGCTAGCGCTGAGGGGCAAGTGCTGGCTCCCACAAGCGAGGGTCCCACAATCTCAATATCAGTGATGCAACAGAACAACAACAATCTTACGGCGTGCGGATATATAAATGGCAGACCACATACTTTCACAATAGACACCGGGGCGACGCAGTCTATCATCAGACCAGATGTAGTGAAGGGAAAATGTGAGGCTCTTAGTAATGTAAGACTACGGACAGCTACTGGAGAGTCTGCCACTGTCCACGGAAAAACAGAGGCGAAGGTGACTATAGCCAACATTAGTGTAAGTCACATCCTTATTGTTGCCGATATTGTGGACGAGGTTATCATTGGTGCCGATTTTATGATAGCTCATGGCATCAATTTGAATATGGGGCAACAGATTATGAGTTGGCGAAATGTGGAGATACCTCTTGACGTGGGGTACAATCACCAAGTGCACGCCAGAAGGATGGTTGCGGTCGAACAACTTAAATTGCCACCTCAGAGTGAATCACTGATATGGGCGCGTATGGATGGAGATTGTGTGGAAAACCGCTTGTGGGTTGTTGAACCGGCAGAAATACAGACGGATTTAATATCACCAAAGGCCCTCGTAAAATCCACAGAACAAAGACTAGTCCCGGTGAGAGTGCTAAATCTATCAGAGGTGGGCCAATGTGTTCCAGTAGAGGCGGTAATAAACACGAACAAACGCCGCAACCTGCCGATATGTCAGCCAAGGATCAAAAGGAATTTGGTGAAAATGTGGAGAAATGGATAGCAGGTTTAGCAGCTGCAGAGAAAAACAGAGCCAAAAAGCTGCTAAAGAGGTATGCTTTCGCTTTCGCCACGAACCATAAAATGCAAGGAAGAACAACCATGGTTAAACATCAAATTGATACTGGCGAAGCGAGACCGATAAAGCAGGTACCCAGAAGCATACCGCTGGCTAAGCGTAATGAAGTCAAGGAGTTAGTCGACGAAATAAGGAAGAGTGGTGTAATCGAACCATCATCGGGTCCGTGGAGCTCACCTGTAGTTTTAGTAAAGAAGAAAGATGGCAGTACAAGATTCTGCGTAGACTACAGGAAGCTGAATGATGTCACTAAAAGGGATAGTTACCCGCTACAAAGAATTGACGACACATTCGACACGCTAGCCGAAGCAAAATGGTTCTCCACGTTGGATCTACAAAGCGGGTATTGACAGGTGGAGATTGCAGACAAGGACAAAGAGAAACCCGCATTCAGTGCGAACGGCGGCTTATGGCAGTTTAAGGTTATGCCATTTGGACTCTGTAATGCTCCGGCCACATTCGAGCAGCTTATGGAACGTGTGCTAAAGGGACTGCATTGGAAGACTTGCCTGGTATATCTCGACGACATAATAGTGATAGGCAGAACTTTCGACGAACACCTCAAGAATCAAGGAGAAGTTCTGCAACGGATATCAACGGCTGGACTAAAACTAAGCGTAAAGAAATGTGCATTTTTTCAAAAACAGGTGAAATATTTGTTACAGCAGATGGGATATCCACAGATGAAGATAAAATAAGAGCAGTAAAGAACTGGCCTCGTCCCCAGAATCTTCATGAACTACGCGGCTTTTTGGGACTATGCACATACTATAGACGGTTTGTGCCTAACTTTGCCAGCGTGGCTGCAAGTTTGCATGAGCTCACCAAGAAGTCAAAAGTCTATCAATGGAGTGAGGCACAGGAGAAGGCGTTCCAGACACTAGAAGACCTATTGTGTGCTGCACCAGTTTTGGCGTATCCAGTCCCAGGAGAAAAATTCATCTTAGACAGTGATGCTAGCGGGTATGGTATTGGTGGTGTACTTTCCCAAGTGATCAATGGAACAGAGAAAGTCGTATGCTACTATAGTCGCACATTGTCAAAGCCGGAACGGAATTATTGTGTAACCCGACGAGAGCTACTGGCAGTGCTGGAGTGCATCAAACATTACCATAAATACCTGTATGGCCAAAATTTTCCGCTAAGGACTGATCACTCCGCCTTGAGATGGCTGTTACAATTCAAGAACCCTGAAGGACAGTTAGCACGTTGGATTGAACGCCTCCAGACTTACGACTTTAGCATTGAACACCGAAGGGGCATAAAACATGGAAATGCTGACGCTTTCAGGCCGACCTTGTAATTTGGAGTGTAAACATTGCGTGAAAGCTGAGAAAAAGGAATCCATCGTTGATATCCGGCTAACGCGGATTGAAGCCAACGAAGACTGGTCCCAAGCACAAAGAAGTGACCCAATATTGGCGAAAATAATAGCAGCTAAGGAAGAGGACAAACTACCGACCAGAAATGAGATATCCGGAGAAGGTTCTCTTACAAAAGCTTATTGGGCACTATGGGACAGCTTAAAGATCATAAATGGGTGCCTATATCGACTTTGGGAAAGCGCTGATGGCAAGACCTCATGCAACCTATTGGTAGCGCCTTCCTCCAAAATGAAAGAAGTGTTAAAGGAGTTCAATAATGGAGCCAGTGGAGGACATCTTGGAGTGACCAAGACGCTGGAAAGGCTAAAACAACGTTTTTATTGGTTTGGATATCAGCAAGCAGTGTCGGACTGGATAGCAAATTGTACCCAGTGTATTGCAGCTAAAGGTCCAGTAAGAAGAACTCGAGGTCAGCTGCAACAATATAACTCAGGCGCACCTTTCGAGCGGATAGCGATAGACGTAGCAGGCCCTTTTCCTGTCAGCAATGCCGGAAACCGATATGTTCTCGTTGTGATGGACTATTTCAGAAAGTGGCCGGAAGTGTATGCCATACCCAATCAAGAGGCGAACACAATAGTTAACGTTTTTGTGAACAACTGGGTATGCCGCTACTGGGTTCCAATAGAACTAAATTCCGATCAAGGGAGAAATTTTGAGTCGTCTGTATTCCAGGAAATGTGTGAAGTATACGGTATTAAAAAGATTCGAACGACGCCGCTTCACCCACAGTCAGACGGAATGGTAGAGCGATTTAACCGAACCCTGGAGGAATACTTGCGGAAAGTAGTGAGCGAGCAACAGGACAGGGACGAACACATTCCGAGGTTTATACTGGCGTACCGATCGGCGGTACATGATTCAACATCTAGATCACCCGCCAAGGTTATCTTTGGGACTGAGATAAAACTGCCCGGTTACTTAGAATTTGGTGTTAAGCCCGCCACAGAGAGGAACGAAACATACACTGGAAAAGAAGAAGGCCTGAATGAACTTCATGAGTTTGTACGCACCCGTATAAAAATGGTCAGTGATAGAATGAAAGCCAGGATACAGAAAGCTAACAGTCCCCGAACAAAAATGAAGGTCGTACACATAGAGCGACTGGCAAAATATGGGTAAAGAGATAATGAGCCTATTCGGGACGAACAGGGTTAAGTGGGCGGCAGTGTTACATAAATCGAAATGACCTAATATCGTTTAACAATAAAAACGATAAACAAAAGCTACCAGCCAACACAATACACACGACACAAATACGCACTAACACTAAGAATACAACGAACGTGTTGATTATCTAAAGCTGCACACACACATGTGTACAACGAACCAGGTAGCAACAACATAAAGTAAACCAACATATATGTAACGGACAACATAAGCAAAGTACACAAACAACAATGTACTAGCAATAGAGTTCTCGAGAAGGCGCGAGCGAGAACCTTCCACATCGATAACGTTCATCATACTGCTCATACGTGCGTGCGGACTATAAAAGGGCTGGACAAAGCAAGCAGCAGTCAGAGAGTTAATTCAGTCAGCCTTGTGCGAAGTTGCGTGTGAATAAAATAAGTCGTGGTTGTAAAGATCCAGTGAATACTTGTGTGAACTAATAAAGTGAATAAGCAGATTATTATTGTTGTATCGTTAAGTTCTATACGGTGGCACACAAAAGTAGTGTGAATAATAGAGTTAAGAAAAACTAAAGATATATTTGTTTTTACTTTGTTGCAATTAACGAACTCATATTTAAACGTTTTTAAAAAGGTAAAAACGTAACAATATATATATAATATAAGAGTATCGTCCGCGTATAACACTATTTCACATTTTTGTAAGACATCAGGCATGTCATTAATATATATTATAAATAGCAAAGCACCTAGGATAGATCCTTGTGGAACCCCATATTCATTTGTGGGATGAATTTTAAAGACCATATAGATTATATTTGTAAAACAATTGCTTAAAAAAATTAGCTTCTTTCGAAGAATAAGGAAAAAATATCGACATTAACTGCGATAAATATATATAACTCAATTATTAAACCACATTTTGAATTCGGTTCAACAATATTTTTACGCAAATCGAAACGACCTAATATCGTTTAACAACAAAAACGATAAACAAAAGCCACACGATACAAATACACACTAACACAAGGAATACAATGAACGTGTTGATTATCTAAAGCTGCACACACACATATATATGACGAACCTGGTTGCGACTAGTGCCAACAACAACATAAAGTAAACCAGCTACGACAAATATGTAACGGACAACATAAGCAAAGAACACAAACAACAATGTACTAGCAATAGAGTTCTCGAGAAGGCGCGAGCGAGAACCTTCCCCATCGAGAACGTTCATCATACTGATTGCGTGCGTGCGGACTATAAGAGGGCTGGGCAAAGCAAGCAGGAGTGAGTGTTAATTCAGTCAGCTTTGTGTGAAGTTGCGTGTGAACAAAATAAGTCGTGGTTGTAAAGATCTAGCGAATAGTTGTGTGAACTAGTGAATAAAACAGATTATTATTGTTGTATCGTTAAGTGTGAACAGTGGCACAAACGTAGTGTAAATAATAAAGAGAGTTAACTTAAATTAAACCCATATTTGTTTCGTACTTTGGTTGCAATTAACGAACTCATATTTAAACGTTTTTAAAAAGGTAAGAACTTAACAATATTATATACGTGCTGCACTAATAGTCAAATAGAAAGGATACAAAAACTACAAAATAAACCTATGAGAACAATAATAAAATGTAATAGATACACACCAATACAGTTTATGCTAGATACGTTACAATGGCTCAGAATTAAGCAAAGACTACAACTAAATACGTATATATATATTCAAGATGAAAACAGGAAATGCACCGGAATATTCAATACAACAATTAACGTATGTAAACGAAATTCAGTCATACTACCTCAAGAATGCTAGCGATTTTAGATTAAATAAAGCCACAAACAACGGAATGAAGAGATGTCTGCTATACAAGGGTTTACAAGTGTTTAACGAGCTGCCAAGTGAAGTCAGAAATGAGAATAATATAAATGTCTTTAAATGAAAATTTAATTTTTATATTAAAAATATTTCATAAGATCCTTTGTCAATCGGTTAAATTATTTTACAATGTTATTAAACAAAGTATTGCAAATACTACTAAATAAATAAATAAATAAATAAAAATTTCATCAACTTTGTTTTATTCTCATTCAATTTCAATTTGCTTATTTTCAACCATTTATTCATATTATCCATATCCTTTACAATCCCTTTATAACACCCCTAACACGTTGTACACTGAGTAAAAATGAGAGTATAGTCCGCATGTAAAACTATCTCGCATTTCCCTATTACATTCTCAATATCGTTTATGTATATTATGAACAATAAAGCCCCCAATAGCGAACCCTGTGGGATACCAAAATCATTCTCCATAGTACTCGATTCAACATCATTTACCTTCGTTATCTGTCTACGTCTCGTGAGATATGATCTAAACCATTTCAATTCCATATCCTTAATGCCTTGATATGAAAGTTTCCTAAGCAAAATATCCCTATCTATTGTTTCGAAAGCTCTCTTGAAATCCAAAGAAATTGCCAGAACCTTGCGATCATTTCCTATAAATTTCCATCTATTTATCACATAGTTAATTGCCGTCTCGCATGAATATCTCTTTCTTAAGCCTGACTGATATTTCGATAGTAGGTCATGGCCCTCAAAATATACCACCAATTGGTTCTTAACTATCTTCTCAATAATCTTCTCACATCTTCTCAGGGTATTTATCGGGCGATATTCCCCACATTTAATAGTATTTCTAATTTTCTCAACAGGCGTAACCATCGATTCCTTTCAGTCCTCTGGGAATATTCCAGTTTCAAGCGATCTATTTATAATTCTGAGCAAAATATTACTAACTGTGTTCCAATTGTCCAATAAAATTACAGTTGATATTCTCCTGTAGTTCCTCTTTTTCCTCATATTCCTACATATATTCTCCAATTCGATTAAAGATACTGCACGAAAATTAAATCTATTGTTTGAAGTCCGTACGTTTTGTCATAATTTACATTCTCAATTGAAATACGTATTTCCCTAATGCTGTTATTCATTGAACTTCTCCATATTCCCCGTATATTCTCTTCCCTCAAATATCACATGCTTTATCACATTCCCTGGCTTTACTAATACTAAATTCTTAATCCTATTCCACATCTCCTTCTAATCCCTTGCCGTGTTAATCCCGCTATTTATATACCGGTTTTTCGAATTTACCACTCTAACCTTATATAAGTCCCTCGCTGCCTTATAGTCGCACCATGTACCATCGCTGTTCTCCATAATTGCCCTTCCGTGTTTCATAATTTTCTCCTTTCTTAATGCCCTGAGTTCGCTATTAAACCATTCATTCCCCTTCTCTCTGTTCATCCTCGATCTAACAGTAAAATATTCCACCGTATTATCCAAACTCTCATCAAATTGGCCCACATACTCATTCAAATCATCCATTTCTTTAAATTCCAACATCGATCCGAGTTTGCCTCCAAATCTATGCTTGTCATATCTGAAAACGTAACATTCCCTATTTTCCGGCGCGTGACAATAATTTCCTACTTCCACTAATATCTCAATTGACTCATGATCTGCTATCTTATTATCCACATTAGTCCTCGCCTTAAATTCAATCTCCTATTCTCCCTTATGCAATTAAAGCACCTATCCATTATTTCCTTGTCACAATCCCTACTCTTATGGTTTCCGTGACATTTAAAACATACCTCTTCATTCCTACACTCCGCTGCCCTGTGGTTGTAACCCAGACACTTATAGCACCGTGTCACATTCGTGCCATCATAAACCCTACATCTTTCCCATCCAATGTTAACTCTCTGACATGAAATAACCCTATTATATGACTCCTGATCTATTTTTATCCTCACATTAAAAATTGTCCTAGCCTTTCGCCTTGTTCCAAATACCTTTATTATTTCCATTGTACTATCTTCAAGAACTCCATTCTGCCTCCTCTGCTCTTCTCCGTCTCTGGCAATTTGAAATTCGTATCCGTTACAATAATCTGCATCTCTACCTGTTTCGGGACTCTTATCGCATAGTCCTTACTTATCTCATTATCCATTGCCTCCTTAATCCTCTCCCTCTCAGCTATATTTTCACTCCGTATAACTACCGTACCATTCCTCCTATTCTCAACATTAGTGATCTTAAAATTAATCGGGTCGACCTTCTTATTTAATTCGGCTTTAGTTTTCTCTACACACTCAGGTCTCGTTTTATTCGATAGATGCGTTCCAAAAAAAATCGCATAAATTGAATTCGCATAAAACGATACTCTAGCTTCATATAAAAATTAATGATTCGTTGCACAATTCTGAAAAACCGGATGAATTCAAATTTTAATTGAAAAAGCAAAGCAAAATCGCATAAAAAATCAACAAAAGTACACATAAGTATATTTAATTTCCTTGAACAATAAAAACAAAAATGTCTAAAAAAAATAAACAAAAATAAAATATTAATTCATTATT
This sequence comes from Sarcophaga subvicina, assembly GCA_936449025.2. Taxonomy (NCBI): domain Eukaryota; kingdom Metazoa; phylum Arthropoda; class Insecta; order Diptera; family Sarcophagidae; genus Sarcophaga; species Sarcophaga subvicina. Next base: position 49,861 of record CAKZFR020000151.1, on the reverse strand, counting down.
TACAGAAAAAACAAAATGATCCAAAAAATAACAAATAAATAATAAACTGAGGTCTATAATTATGAATGTACGATCAATCATTCTGCATCATTTTAGAATTTGTTCGACGACACTTTTATAATTACATACCTATCGGGTAGTTCATACGTACATATGTATGTAGGCGACCAGATCAACGAATTTTTAGAAAGTTTAATTGTTTCTTTTATGCATTTTTATTGCAGTTATTAAACATTGTGACTTTGAGTTTTTAAGTTGCCTATGCAACTCATGATACCCGAAAAACTGATCAGTCAATCCGCGTTGAATCTTCAGTGCTCTTTCGGTATCTGGGTCCATCCAAGAATAACATTTTGTAAATCATTAATTTTTCGATGATATCACCAATTTGTTTTGAATTGAATTTTACAACGCTTTCTTCGGAATCACTCTCTTCACTATACACGTTTTTCTCATTGTCGGTGACTAAACTAATGACATCGATATAGGCTAATGGTTTGTCAGCTAACAGTCCCTCTACATCATCCTGCTTCAGGGAGTCAAATCCATATCCTTCAATTTGATGACCTAAATCAATTATTTCACTCGTCAGTACTTCTAGCAAAACAATCTGGCCATATACATACATAGATTTCATTTATTTAATGTTTGCGGTTGCAGTTTAGAGATTACTGATGCTGCCAGAATAATACAATCCAAAATTGTAAATTTTTCCGAACTTAATGTAATGGAAGCGATTCAACTTCCAGTTGTTTAAAATTGATAGGTACTTTTTATGTAATATTTTTTAAAGTGGAAATTACGCCTTGGCTGAAGAATGCTAATTGTTTGGGTGAAAATTTTTTTAATCTTATGTTTGGATGATCCAAAATGAAACACATTATAATGATTATATCAGTGGTGTAAACTTGGTTTAATTTAAAAATGATGCATAAGTTGAAAAAATAGCATAGCATTTTAAAATCAATAAAATATCTAAAAAAATTACATTTAAATCGCATAAATACGAATTCGTATAAAAAAATCCGCATAAAAGTGAGTGTCTGTTTCTCCTTCGGTTTGATTATTAGTGGGACATTCTTCGATACATCTGGCATCACTACATTCCTGTCAGCAACTTGTGCATATGACAAATCAGTGTTGACATTTTTCTCTTTTACTATTTTCTTTATTTCGCTGCACATTTTCGTTGCATATTTCAATTTTCTCGCACATATCCTTGTTGCTCACTTTCATTGTTACATATTTCTTAATTTTTGTTTTCATTTTCCCTTATCACTCCATACAGTTTTTTTAGTTCATATATTTTCTTCAAACTCTCTTCATATCTTTCCTCAATCGCCTGTAACAGTTGTTTTATCTCGTTCTCATTCTGCCTAAGTGCCGTTTCAAATTCTCCCTTATATTCCATTAAGTTCTCTTTATTTTTATCTACACTATTCTGAATCGCTTCAATTGCCATATCTACATTATATATTGAAGGCAATCATCACACATAAAACGCAAATAATTGCCAGGATCCAATATGTCAAAAGAGTATTGGTGAATCCCCGAACATTTGTTGGAACTGTGGAATACCTTTTTGCACACACCTTCACACATTATTCCTGTCTCCCAACTGATCGCTGTTTTATAATGGTGGCATTCAGCCATCTTTTTACAATTTTGCTTCTCGCAATAATTACAATATATTATTCTATTGACTTTACGTGCAAAATTTGTTCCATTTCATTAATATTGTCTTTTATGAATTTTATGTTAAAAACTTTTTTATAATGAAGATAATAAATAAATAATTTTGCACATAAGAAATTATTTTCTCATTCTAAATAATGCTACCATTTTCAGAATTCTTAAACATCATAATTGTCAACTCTGGTTACTCGGTGTTGCACAAAAAATTGTTTGAACAAAATAATAAAGTTGTACAGCCAGTCGCAACCTGTGGGGCCACATAAGAAGAATTTTTTATTTTGTCATTTGTTTATTTTGATGCCGCAAGAGTCAAATAATAAAAAAATGTGTTAATGTGAATACATAAATGTACAATTTCATTGAGGTATACAGAAATATGCCACAATTATGCAATGTTTTCCAAAAAATAAAAGCAGCAGACCATTGATGAATGAGTTTCCGTTCTCATTTTGTGTATTGATGTCACAAAACAAATTTATAAATGAAGTGTGATAAACCATTGTTTAAAAAAAAAGAGGAAAACGACCAAACTGTGTTTTACAACAAATTTTTTAAAATTATATTGTGTTTATGTCTGACAGTCTAAACTTCCCATCCTTGCCGACATAAACAGGATTGTTTGAACGATGGGAACAACAATGGAGGGCGCTGTAATATTAATTTAAGCTTTTGTAATGTAATGTAATTTTATCTAAGCTTTATGTTTTTAACATTACGCTGTAATTGTGTTTAACTTAGGCCTCTTGTTTGTATAAGCCTAACTTAAATTTATATTCTAATTTGTTAATCCAAAAGAATATAACTGAATTGAATTAATTTTTGTGAAGCAATAGACCAGCAAAAAAATTTTAAAGTTTTTTTTAAATAAAAGTGAATTTAGTTATTTCAAAAACAAAGAGAAAAAATAAAATAATATAAATTTTACATTCAAAACAACAACCAAAACCAAAAGATTAATTTATTTCGAAGCGAGTAAACCAGAAAGCCGGCATACACACGCTAAAATTATTATTCTTGCGTGGCAATTAAGAGGAAATTTGCGAGATTCGTTTAAAATTACTACAAATCTAGTGACGGAGCGTTTCCACAAGGCACAAGCAGCAACTCAAGAACTTTTATAAAACGGTAAAAAATAAGTCCACCAGTTGATAAAAAACCAAAAGGAAAGTGGTATTTTTTTATGTGATTTTTAATTGCATTGGAACTACTTTAATTTTTGGTTCCCCATTTTTTTAGTGTAGTGTTCCTTTATTGTGCTCTTCCCAACATCATATAGTCCAGCGAAGTAGCATGAAGTCTTAACATTAATAACTAGACATTGTATAAGAATTTTAATATGCCATTCAAAAACGATTTATTTAAATTTTATATTAATATTACAAAATGTAATAGTTTATATATTTTTTATTAATTGATTAATTTTTTATTAATTGATTAATTTTTTATTAATTGAATTATATTTTTAACGTTGGCAACTAACATTTTCGTTGCAAATTGCAAAACTGAATTTCTGGTTGATTTACGCATTTTGCCAATGAATTTTCAACGCTCACCAAAATTATTATTATTAATTATTATTATTATCTTTATTAGTATTCTTGAATACTTTGAAGTATCACAATAATATAATATATAGAATTTGACACAAAAAAATATAAAGAAATAATGTAATCGAAATCAGCAGTTCATATTAACAACAATAATAATGCCTGTGATAATAACTTGAACTATTTTTAGTGAGCGGGGATTCGTTTAATAATATCATTTATTATTAATAAAAGAAAAAAATTGATATTCACCTGTTTATTATGTATTAAAACAATCTTCGTAAAGACTATGTATTCAAAAAATGGATTAAAAAGCATATTTTTATTTAAATAATATTACATAAAATTTATTGTTATGATAAATACGAAAATTAAAAAATTTTCAACTTTTTTATTAACAGTGTATGTGGTCATGTGTGCGTGTGATGTGATTAAAAGGTTTCTTACTTCCTCCAGACGAATTTTCGACCAGCAGAAAATTCCAGAAGGCTGTGTTTTCTCGTTGGATAAAGAGAAGATAATGTTTGCACGACAAATACAAGTAAGAATTTATCACATAGTACTTATGGTCCGTAAGAGGTGAACTTTTCTAAATATATATTCGTAAACACGGCCGCTTCTAAAACGATATTCGCTTTATATGGTACTTCAAATACATGCTGTATAAAATAGCGCCTAACTAATATGTGTACATTACAATATACACAGATAATTATACGTACCCCCTAAAAATATTTTTTTTTAAATGATAATATATGGACAAGTCAACTGATTTTTTGCGCCAAATTTTTTGTTTTCCGTCACAGCCGAACAAACCATATTTGTTCTCATCACTAAATATTACATTCACCCAAAAATCAGTTGACTTGTCCATATAATATTGGGCGAATTTCAATCGTGGCTTTCTTCTTGGCACTCGGCTGCGCAAACCGTTCTTTCTCAAAACACTTCGATCTGTTTCGGAATGCACAATAACCTGTGATCACTTTCCGAGGTATTTCGTATTTCTACGGCTGTAGTCCTAGGATTTTTATCCACAATACCTTTTATATACCGGGCTACCCTTGGAGAAATTTTATACGAAATATACGTCGTACGTATAATTTTCTGTAGTGCCATATTGGTTTTAAGCAAACTGCAGTCACAAATTCATAGATTTTGGGAATCTTTTTTCTTTATTTAAGTAAATGTGTCGCTACAGACGCTAATGTAAAGAAATTTTAGATTAGAAGTTCATTACTTTTTAAAAAAATGATTTTTGGGGAGGTATTTTATATAATTATCTGTGTGACTGTATAATGCTTATGTGTATGATCAAATTTATAAACCAATCCTTAATAGTCATTGAAATGAAAAATGGAAAAGATTTTACTGTTTAATAAACTATTACTGTTAAAAAGAACCTAAAAACCAAAAATTTTAATTATTAGTAATTTAAATCACAGCACAAAAACTTCAATCATTAAAGAAAAAAAAAACGAAAATATTAAATTAAATTAAATTCTGTTTCTTTATATATTTTTGTTTTATTAATGATAGATTGTAAAAATATTTTTTGCTTGGTGTAACTCCATTAGTACTAAGAGCAGACCTGTTCTCTGAAATACGAAAATTTTCAGCTTATGTTTTATAAATATGGAAACTCTATTTTGTGAGAGTGCCACAATTTTGAAACATCGAAGTTATCACTGACTGCAATATCCATATTTCCATACAACCAAAGTCTTGATCTGTTTTTTCATCAGCATTTAATTTCATTGTTGGTTGTATAAAAGCAGTAAGCAATTCCGAGTTCATACATATATAATTGGTCATTACAACCCTTCAGTCATGGACCTGGTTTCTCTTACCACTCATGTTGTGTATGTTAATTTTATACATGACTGGTGGGACCTACATTTTAAAGTTTAAAGGATAACACTGATTTTACTGCAATTAAAAAATTATTATAAATGATGAATGAATGTCCGTAAGAATCCTATAATTCTATGAAGGATAAAACCTCTGAAAAGAAAGAAGGAAGTTAGAATGTGAAATTAAAGTTTGTAATCGTTTATACTGTGGTACAAAAAAATCAAATGTAAGCCTTAGTACATTAGAAAATCTAAATTAATTTTACAACTAATTCTATAATTTAACTACATTTCAAATACGGATCTACGTTTTCACTGTACAGCGCACCAGATTGAGAGGCTACAAATATTGCAAAATAGGACAATAAAAACCGTGTAACCAATATACATTGACTGTTTTCATGCTTTCAAATAGCTTAACATGAAACAAAGGCTGAAATAGAACACTACTAATTTTGTACTGAAAATTAATAGCGGAGAAGCCCCAGAATACTTAACCGAACAAATATTTTATATAAGAGGTACTCAACAGTACGAACTTTGTTTCAAATTGGGTTTGAAGAATCAACAATTATAAAGCAATGATCACTTTTTTATAAGGTTTACTATTTTAGAACTCCCTGTGTAATACTGTGAAATTAGAAAGTAATACAAATATATTTTGTGTAAAATTCTATATTTTATATTATTGTGATATTTCAAAGTATTCAAGAAATACTAATGAAGATAATAATATATATATAAATATATTGTGTAATGGAAAGAGAAAACAAATTATAATTCTAGTGTTTTGGTACAAAATTTGGGCAATTTTAGTTTTTAAGAAAATATTATAAATACTATTAACACGTTGACTGCCGCGGCAATTTTCAGAAAACTTGCCAAAAAACGACAATTTGATTTTTTCACATTAGTGAGTACGAGATAATTCGTGCCCGAGAAGGAAACGCAATCTACGAGTTATCTCGTAGTCGGAAGTCAACGTGTTAAATAAATAAAAATATATATTAATAAGTGAAAAAAATTAATAAAATTTTTCGATTTTTCAACTTAAACGTAACTAAAAGCTTGTGGACAATTTTGGACTTGACGATGAGGAGAATAAGATTGATAAAGAAAACTACTCTAATCGGGATGTGGCATAATATCTTTTGGAAAAGTTATAAGCAACTTTGCCTCAGTGGCAAATCTTTGAAAAATCTTTAAACAAAATAGATGTTAATATGTTCAAACCTGTTGTCGGTTACAACGAATGTTTCCAAATCGCTTTTCGTGTGTCGTGTTACCTTGCATAGCTGACATTGTTGAAAATTGTATGCAAATGTCCTTACCTCGGTCTTCATCTTGTTCCAAACGAAATTTCTAGCGATTAAATTTGTTGATGCCCTTATCCCTGGATGTGATAGTCCATGTAATGATTCAAAGACGAGCGGTCGTAATGAACTCGGAATATATGGACGTGTTTGGCCTGTGGATGTGTCGCACATTACCTCGCCCTCGCAACATGGTACCTTTATTTTCTGCAGGGTAAGTGAAGTAGAATTCGTTAGTTAGAGGTTTCGTAGCTCGGGGCATTTAGCCTGTTACTCAAACAGCAATTTGTAATCTATAGTCGTAATGTCTCTAAACGCGAGAGGGCATCTGCCACAATGTTCTGTGAGCCGCTTATGTGCTGTATATTGACGCAAAATTGGCTTATGAAACTCAATTGTCTCGTTTGACGCGAGGACAAGCGTTCCCATCTCTGTTCAAAACAATGCAGTAATGGTTTATGGTCTGTGAAAACCATAAATTGTGCGCCCTCCAAATAAAATCGAAAGTATTTAATGGCTGAGTATATAGCCATAAGCACGCGGTCGTACTATAGCGTTGTTCCGTCGTAGTAAATTTTTTGGAGATATTTTGGCCTTGTCGGATGCGTCTGTCATTAATGCAATGTCGGCCCCCTACGGGGAAATGTTAATAAGGTAGTGTTTGCCAGTTCGGCCTTAATTTTCTTGAAAGCCTCTTTGGTTTCGGCGGACCACTCGAGTTTTGTCCGGTCGTGATTTTTGCATGGACCCATCATCTTTTGTAGGGGTAGTTCTATTTGGGTCGCATGTGGTAGGAACCTTCTGTAGAAATTTATGGCACCCAGTAGGCTTCGTAAATCCTGCACTTCCACCGGCCTTTTTCGATTAATGGTGGCTTCGACTTGAGAGATATTGGCTTAATGCCGTTTGCGGTTATCGTATATCTTAAAATTCGACTTCGGATTGGCCAAACTGAGATTTCTCTATATTAATAACCAGGCCTTTTTCCCTATACATTTCAAAAAGTTGTCGTAAGTTCCTCACCGATGATTACGCCACGAGCATGTCGACTAAATATGGGAAAACAAAGACGAGGCCCTGAGCCGTATCGTCCAAGAAGCATTGGAATGTCTGCGCGGCGTTCCTTAACCCAAATACCATATACTTAAATTCGAATAAGCCGAAGGGCGTATAACTGCCGTCTTCGCTACGTCACCAGGGTTAACAGGTATATGAAAATACTGTCTTACAATCTTGTATATGTCGTACCGGGGAATAGTCGTGTATTGTTCTGGCATTCAAAAGCTGTATTATTGTTGTTGTGGCCCTCTTCGTTTGCCGTCGAAAACGGAGGGCTTCCAAGTTTTCCGAATGTCGTGTTCGAAAGCTGCAAGGTGATCGGCACTTTGTTGCTCTTTCCCCAAATATTCGGTGATACCAACACATTTCATTTGATGGTGAACGGGACGTGCGTGAGCGTGAAAGGTTACTGCTGTCCTTCTCTAGGCGATCAAATTCCTCTGCTTCCTGTACTTCCATTCCATACAATCGGCCTTTTTCGCCAGTACACTGACGTCACCCTCAACCGTTGCTAAAATGTGTTGATTTGTATTGGCAATTGACGTAGCCACAACGATTTCAAAATTTCCGAGTCCAACTTATTTTCAGCCAATTCTATTATCTCACGTAGTAATATTGCAGGTTTTTTACCTTCCATAGCCAAATTATCGAATAAACGTTTAAATCGGCTGTCGTCGGATTCACAAAACTCATCGATAAGTCTCCGTTTGTGTGTTTCGTATTTCCCAATGGCCGGAGGCGTTGTTATTATATCAGATGCGCATTTCAATATAGGTGAATCAATCTCTGACACCAGCGTATAACATTTCGTGTCGTCTGTAGTAATACCAGCTCGCATGAACTGTGCTTCCACCTGCAGAAACCACAGTTTGGGGTCGGGTTTCCAAAAAGGTGGTGGTTTTACAGCTACTCGGGATACTTGTGAGGACGCTGCGTTATCCTCCGTATTGAGTGTGGCGTTTGCGTTAGTGTTCTGCATCGTAGCAGTCGGTGGTCACCACTCTGGTGTTCTCAATAAATGTCTTTTTGTTATTTCTATAACTTAAAGTTTATTTGTCGATCGATACACACTAATTATTTTTGTAAATAAAAGTTCATGGTACGCTGAAAAACTAATGACGCCGTCAAAATATACGTGTCATTCAAACATGTATCAGTGTATTAGTGAGATGTCAAAAGTTAGAGTTGCCATGTCATGTACAAGTGGGTGTGCACACTACAAATTTAACAAGAAACAGTGAAAAATAAACGAAAAAAATATATATTAAAATAACTAGTATGCGTACTAAATGTAAATTTATTTATTTAACATAAATATACATATATTGCATCTAGGTTAGCTCTTTAAGTTGAGATCAGTTTATATCACAAAAAGTTTAATTGAAGTAAAAAATTATTACATCAGAAGCATATCTATTACCTGAAGTAAATATTGTTTCATTCTTGCTTTAAAGGCTGAAATTGTGGATATGTTTTTGATACTATCTGGAAGACGATTGTATTCATTACAGCCATCGTATTCTACATGTTGCTTTGTAGTTTCTAACCGACATCTTTAACCATTAAGTTAGTATTATTTTGAGTACTATAGTAACTCTGGTTGATAGTAAACTCTATGGAGTGATACCCAATATTCCGTACAGCTTTATACATATATAATTTTAGTTACATTTTGTACAATTCAAAAACAGGAAGTATAGTTTTTGATACATCTCGGTATAGGGATATATATAAGTGCGTTCTAGGAATGTTATAGACAAGTTACAGATCTTTGTTTTGAAGTCTCTGAAGAACTTTAAGATCAGTTGTTTTTCTATAGGCATATATGTGGGAATGAAGTAGCGAGAGAAGAGCAAATAGAGTTAGTTCGGAAGAAGACGCCTATACTGTATTTTTTGTTTGAGAACTTTTTTTAAATCTTTTATTCTTTGAACTTTATGTTAATAATAATTTCTATACGTTAAAAATAATTTTTTTATTCTAATAAATAATCTGATATAAAATACCACAAAATTTGGAGGCTCAACCAGGATTTTTTGTAGTGAGTGTTTATTGTCAAGGAAATGTAAAGGAGAAAAATTAGAAAAAAATGAACGTACAGAACGAGACTTCATAAATGAATAGAAAAGAAATATGAAGGGAAAACTGTAGCGGTCAAACGGAACAACAGAAACATGTGTGCTCTAGGGGATTTCCTATTGTATGAAAGAACTTTTTCTTATTATATGTTATTATTATTTTATTATTCATATTATTTTAATCATTTACTTGATCCTTTTTTCCCTTGTAGACATGTATTTTCACTTTTCTACTTTTCCACGAATCTATTAGCGTTGTGTTTATCCTATTACAAGTTTATATTTATTTTATGATTATTGCCGATGTTTTGAGTGGAAGCTCCAAAGATATAACAATGAATATGGTCAGAATATTGGCGAGATACAGGACGGGACTTACAATCTCGCATATTAATGCCCAAAGTCTGAACAGTAAGTTGGATGAGTTTAGATTAGTTTTTGAAAATTCGGGGGTGGACATTGTGTGTGTTTCTGAGACATGGCTTTCGAATTCGACCCCTCACGGTCGTGGGGGCGGGGTTGCCATATTTGTGAGAAATGGTCTAACTTGTAGAGTCCGTGTGAAATCGTCATCCACAATCAATATTGAATTTATCTTTATTGAAGTTTTTTTCATATGATAGAAAAATGTTAGTTGGGTGCGTAAACCGTCCGAAAAATAGGATATCGTTTTGTGATTTCTATGATGCCATTGAGAACCCGACGGTCGAATACGAGGACATTGTGGTCTGTGGTGATTTTAATTCTAATATTTTGTCGGAATCTTCTCTCACCAACTACATGCTATCCCCAGGTCTTGTCTGTGTTAATACCACCACACCTACGCACCACAATTCGACGTCTAGTACACTCATAGACATAATTTTTGTAACGAATAATTTGAGGACTTTATTATATGATCAAGTATCTGGACCTTGTTTTTCAAGACATGATTTGTTATTTTTGACATATGACTTTAAACCTCTATTTTCTGAGCAGATTTACAGCTACAGAGATTTTAGAAATATGGACGGCGATCTTCTACGTGAACATTTTGCGTAAATTGCTTGGAACGATTTGTATTATATGCCCTCCGTCGATATGCAGTCCACTTTTTTGGAGGAAAATATACGGATTTTATTTCATGCGACTGTTCCTATCAGATTTAAAAGGATATCTAATAGGCAGAAACCCTGATTTACGAACTCCATCAAACGTGTCATTGATCTGAGGGTCTTGCTTATTCAAGGTGGAAGAGATTTAGGACAGCTGAGTTGAAATTATAATATAGTGCCGCAATGGCGAATGTGAACTAGTGTATCAGACGTGCGAAAATGGAATACTATTCTAGACGGTTTGACTCTGCAATGAAAACTAGGCAGACTTGGAGAACTATTCGAGAGATTGGTGTGTGTGATGCGCACAAGAATACAAGTTGTCAAATGGATCCTAATGACCCTAATAAATCCTTGTGAATATCCCCACGGTGCGGGCTGACCCAGGTTTTTATGGCTTTCATAGTGATCATGCTGAATCTGTTATTGGTTCTAACACTGATTTACCTGGGCATGACAAGTTTAAGTTTGAATGTGTCACCCAGTATGATGTGATATCGGCTGTTTTCATGGTGAAATCTAATTCAATTGGAACCGATAACATGCACCCTAAATTTATAAGAATAGTTTTACCCATGATACCTCCTTTTTTGACTCGTCTGTTTAATACTATTATTATGTCCGGCACGTATCCAATAAAGTGGAAGCATTCAAAAATAGATCCGGTGCGCAAGTCTAATGGGGATTATCGACCAATTGCCATTTTATGCTTTCTCTCGAAGGTTCTTGAGAAGATACTTTATATGCAAATGATGAGTTACATCGATCTGAACAATCTCCTTTCTAGAATGCAATCTGGCTTTCGATCAGGTCATAGTTTATTGCTCTAGTGGATGTTAGTGAGAATGTCAGGCAGGCCTTGGAGAATGGCGATGTGAACTTTTTAGCTCTCCTGGATCATTCGAAAGCTTTCGATACGGTGCTTATTCGGAAACTTAAATTCTTCTTCAGATTTTCTAATGCATCTGCCAGACTTATACATTCGTATCTTTCCCAGCGCTCACAATCTGTTTTTTGAATGGAAAATGGTCTGATGCTCTACCTTTGAACAAAGGTATACCTCAGGGCTCTATCCTTGGACCACTTTTTTCTCCCTGTATGTCAATGATTTACCTAGATATCTTTTGAATTGCAAAACCCACTTGTATGCAGATGACGTGCAACTTTGCTTAAGTAGCCCGGTGGACGATATTTCACGCGCCGTTGATTGTTTGAATAGGGAACTTGCACGGATCTTCTTATGGGCGACTGCTAATGGTCTCTGTTTGAACCCCGGGAAATCTAAGTGTATTTTATTGCATAGAAGAAGTGTTGTACCCACAATTTCTAGGGATGTTGTGATGAATGGTGAGAAAATTGAGATAGTTCATGCGACGAGGAATTTAGGAATATTTTTTAACTCCAATTTGACGTGGGATGATCACACCAATTCACTGGTAGGGCAGACGTATATTAAGTTACGCGCACTTTTGACCACGCAACTTTATATACCTTTGAAAACTAGGATTTTAATTTCGAAAATTTATTTGATTCCCTGCTTACTGTATGAATGCGAGCTGTTTGGTAATTGCGATTCTGGCAGCAAACGTAAGCTGAAAGTTCTGTTCAATAATATTGCTAGATATGTCTATAAGTTGAGAAGATATGATCATATCTCTGTGGCAGCTAAGAGTCTGTACGGTGTGACCTTTGATAATCTTCTCAATATTCGTGTACTTTTACTTTTGCATCGAATTGTGAACAGGCGAATACCGAGTTATTTATTTGACAGGTTACGTTTTGTCCAGTCACCCCGTAGTAGGAATATTATAGTTCCTCGGCATCGCTACTTATTTTCCGAATGGCAGTTTTATTTGCATGCTATTCAACTCTGGAACATTCTTCCACGACATCAGCAATGCAACACCAGCGCTAATAGCTTCATGATATTTCTGTTTCAATATTTTCGTTAATTTTTGTCTTTATATGTATATATTAGCAAATTTGTTCCTTTTCTATTGTGTTTTTATTCCCCTTATTGCATCTATCTACGTATACATTACTTGTTATTATTAAGTCAGTTATTCACTTACTAAATTTAGTTAATTATTATGTACATATTACGTTCCTGTACTTTAAATATAAGATTATCATCTTGGACAGGATTTGGATTTTATTAATAAATAAATAATTAAATAATTAAATAAATAAATAAATAAATAAATAAATAAATAAATAAAAGAACTTGTCGACGGCTAAACGTGGGGTTGTTGTTGCTTTACACAAATTAGTATTTGGAAATGATGATGATCGCAAAAACAGACAAAGATTGAGAGAATTCCTTGGTTTTGACTACGATGAAGATGACAGGAAGTTTCAAGAAAAAGCAGAATGCGTTAAGCAGAATTTAAGTACCGCTGATTTGATGTCAATTTGCAACATTTTGTCTTTGAATTACGAGGGAGACGACTTGTTTTTACACATATTCAAGAACATGCGTAAGGGGAATTTGTTAAGTTCGAACGAATTAAAAAATGACGATGATGATAAAGACGAGAGTGACTCCGAATAGGAGGCTGACGACGACGGTGAACATACAATGGTAAACATCCGCAACGAGTTAGACGATGAAAGTAAAAGTGAAGGAGAAGTAGCATATAAACAGACAAATGGTAACGGCGGCGGCAATGTTTTTGGACAAATAGACAACAACAAAATTCGTAATGCAAAACCATGCAAGAAAGAAGAAGTAAATAGAAGCAATGGTGAACAGAACAATCAAGGCGGAGCACATACCGCAGAACAGTGTAACGTATCATGTTTCAATATGCAAAGATTTTCAATTAATTTCCGTGATATTGAGGATTCAATTAAACCATATGATGGAAGTGGCTCTGTACCTGTTGATGTTTGGATTAATGATTTTGAGGAGACATTGGCTGTTATGTATTGGGATGAATTTCAGAAATTTATTTTTGCTAAGAAATATCTTAAGGGCTTGGCTAAATTATTTATTGCTAGTGCAAGAGGTGTAACTACATGGATTAAATTGAGGCAAGCATTACTCGATGAATATATATCTACAACCAACAGTGTCCAATTACATAAAATTCTAACGGAACGAAAGATCAACAAAAAGGTGAGTGTTCACGAATATTTTTTGAAAATGAAGGAAATAGCTTCGCGCGGCAATATAGAGGAAAGTGCTTTGATGCAATACGTTATTGATGGCATACGAGATTTGACGATTAATAAGATTGTACGGTACAAGCAACTTGAAGGACTTTAAGGGAAAACTTAAATGGTATGAGGCAATGCAGGAAAGGTCTTCTAAACAGAAAGTCTATGTTAAATCAACGAAGGACAACAAGACTGGGGCTAAAAGTCCATACATCTAGGAATTGCAGGGATAAGGAAAAGGGTATAAAATGCTTTGGCTGTAATAAATTTGGCCACATTTCAAAGGAATGCCCAAGAAAGTTGAAAAAGCGAATGTCGGTAGGTAGCCGAAAATATTATGAAAATGAATGTTAAATTCTCCGAACAGAGTTGGATGGCTTTATTTGATACTGGCAGCAAATTTAATGTCATGACTGAAAAGGTATAATATATAATTCGTTGAATAGACCAAAGCTTTCTAAATCAGATTTTTACCTGATTGGATTAGGTAATACTTCGAGCAGTGGGAAAATTAAACCGATTGGAAATTTTAAAACTCAAGTTGAAGTCGATGGTGAGGAATATAATTTAACTTTTCATGTAGTCCCATTCGCCTGTATTGATGTTGAAGTGATACTAGGAAACGAATTTTGTTTATTTGCTGAAATAAAAATTACACCTGATGCACAATGGGGTTTTTGATGCCTAAAACGGGAATTAAATCGTGGAAGCTTTCCTGGTTGCTTTTTTAACTTTTTTTGGTTTATTTCGCTTAAAGAAGATAAATCCATAATAATAATAAAAAATATCGTGACCTGAAATGCATAAGGGCCTAACAACCAAAAAATTGAAAATTGAGTTTTTGATTGATTCTGATGTACGGCATCAAAATATATGTTCTGACAAAATTTTACAATCCTACTCTCAAACATTATCTAACAACCAGATAAAATTCGAATTGAACATAGAAATGTTAATACAAATTAGAATAAATCATTTTGAGTATCAAACAAGTTTTCATTTCATTTTGAAGTCTTTGTTTCGGGCTTCTTGCGCTTCCTCAGTTAACTGCCCTATTGGAGTTAAAGAGTAGTTTATTACTTCTGGTCCGCGCCAGCAAAGATGAGGCATTCTCTTTTCTTTACTCTTTTGTCGTTTGGTTTTTGTTATCACTGCAATCCTCGAAATCAACTTTCGATCTACTATGCTTAACACCAGATTGGCGCGGGAAACCTATGACGAATCTAACCAGTACTTGTTGTTCTGAAGAAAACGCTCAGAAACTCTTTAAGATGCATTCCAGCGATTCTTTAATTGGGAAATAAAATTTTTCCATGTATCGTTAAAAACTTTAATATTTTTTTATTGTTATCTCTTCGAGAAATAAAAATTGTATTCACATTTGAATAAATATAGACTTATAATTTTATACAAAAAATTTAATAGATACAAATTATATAGGTGCAAAAATATATTTTCATTTTTTTGAATCAGGTGCAAGAAAGTGCAATACATTTTTTTTTTATTATGTCACAAGGTGTCTAAGGTTTAAGAAAAGAAAAATTTTTTTGTTTTACTTTGCTTAACTCACAACTATTTTTCCATATATGCTACAAAATTTGCAAATTTATAGACCTTCACAAAAAATTTCTTTAAAAATAACAAAACTATAAAAACTTAAAAAAAACGAAGCAAATATAATCTCAATCGTCTATTGTTGAAGGTTCCATATTTTTTTTTAATATTTTTACTTAAAAACATGCTGGGAACTAATTTTGAAAACACTGAAAATATAGTTTTGTCAGGAAAGATAAAAAATATCAAAAAACTCACACTTCAAAAATACGTAGTAACGACGTGTAACGGTACTTGCTAGAGACACATTTTGTTAAGAAAGTGATGCAGAATTTTGTGCACTTTTAGCTCATGTAAAAAAATATTTGGTACTCAAGAATTTCATTTTCCAATTATTTCCCATTTTAGGCATCAAAAACCCCAATGTCTGATGGCTTGAAGATAAGAAAAATTAAGGACGAAATTGCCGAGGAAGTACATAGCATCATGGTGATGGATGTCTGTGCTGATAGTAATGTAAGTACAATTGATATTGAGGAAACATGTAGTGATAACGCTAAGTGGGAGGTAATTAAAATGATACGCAATTATGTGCCAAATAAATGAAAAATAACTAATATCGAAATGCGTATAATCCTGAAGGACGAGAAACCTATATTTTGTAATCCCAGAAGACTACCAATAAAAGAAAGATGTATTGTTGACAATCAGATCGAAAAATGGTTAGAAGAGGAAATTATAGAACCTTCGGAGTCAGAGTTTTGCAGTTCAGTTGTTTTGGTCAAGAAGAAGGATTCAACTCCAAGATTGTGTATTGATTTTAGAAGAATAAACAAAGTTATCGCAAAGGACCGTTACCCTCTACCTCTTATCGAAGATCAACTCGATCGATTGCAGAACGCATGTATTTTCAGTACGATTGATCTACGAAACCGATTCTTTCATGTTCCGGTGAACGAGGAAAGCCGAAAATATACATCTTTCGTCACGAAGGAGGGGCACTTGTGAATTTAAAGCGCGTATTAAATCTCAGTAGAGACTACGGCCTGGATATAAATATTAAGAAATGCAGTTTCTTGAAGAAGAGAATTCAATTCCTCGGTCATATTGAGAACCAGCATGTATCATCATCAGTTGAGAAGAAAACCGCTATGGTTAATTATCCAATACCTTTAAATGTCAAACAGTTGGAAAGATTCCTTGGCCTCGCAGGATATTTTAGAAAATTCATTCCTAATTTCTCGATTATTGCCAAACCACTTACAGACCTTAAGAAGCAGAATACGAAGTTTGTATTTGGACATGAACAAATGAAATCTTTTACTACTCTCAAGAACATCTTAGGTAATGGTCCGGTATTAAGCTTATTCAAACAAAATTATGAGACTGAGGTCTATACTGACGCATCCATTGATGTTACAAAATTTTTTGCATCCTGTATACTACATGAGTAAGAAAGCTACTGAACCAGAACGCAAATATACGAGTTACAGGTTGGAGGTGTTGGCAATCATTGAAGCATTGAAAAAATTCCGAGTGTATCTGATTGGTTTGAAATTCAAATTGGGGACCAAATGCAATGCTTTCACGAAGACGTTGGACAAGAAAGATTTTTGTACGAGAGTTGCTCGATGGACATTGTTTTTGCAAGAATATGATTATGTCGTAGAACATCGACCTGGAACACAGATGCGACATGTAGACGCCTTAAGCCGACTCCAATAATGGTCATAGCCGAGGATAATCTTATTTCCAAGATTAAACGATTACAGAATCAGGACGAGGATCTCAGGATCATTAGAGAAATCCTCAAGGACAGATCATCGTATAATGATTATTTCTTGAAGGGAGATGTCTTGTATAAAATTGTAGATGATTATTAATTATTGGTGATTCCAAAGGGTATGTACACTGAAATTATAAAGACAGCACACGAAAAGAGGCATTTCTCAATCAAGAAAACCAAGGAGCTTATGTGTAGGGACTATTACATAACGAAATTAGAAAAGAAGATACATAAGCTCATCTCCAATTGTATCCTATGCATCATATCAAACAGAAAACGAGGAGGACAAGAAGGTGAATTGTATCCATTAAACAAAGAAGCGATGCCATTACACACATACCATATTAGCTACCTTGGCCCTCTCGAATCTGCGAATAAAATGTATAATCATATTTTTGCTGTAATTGACTCCTTTACCAAATTTTGTTGGTTATACCCAACGAAGACAACGTCAGCCAAGGATGCCGTATCCCGACTACAATCGCAGAGTACCATTTTTGGCAACCCATTGCAAATCATCTCGGATCGGTGATCAGCCTTTACGAGTGAAGATTTCAAGACTTATTGCGCTGAAGAATAGATAAATCACATTACAACAGGTCTTCCTCGTGCAAATGGGCAAGTCGAAAGTCTAAATAGCGTAATTGTTGCAGTTTTGTCGAAGCTTAGTATTGATGACCCCTCCAAATGGTACAAATTCGTTGGAAGAGTGCAGAAAATTATTAATTCAACATACCATAGAAGCATTGGCACTACCCCATTTGAGATGCTTGTTGGCACTAAAATGAAGACCAAAGACGATATCCAACTGAAAGAACTAGTGGAGCAAGAATTAGCAGCCAACTATGATGGACAGAGGAACGAACTTAGACAAGCAGCGAAATAACAAATTCTCGAAGTTCAAGCCGCAAACAAAAGAAGATATTATCTCCGACGTAAGCCACCCAGACAATACAATATAGACGACATCGTTGGCATTAAAAAGACTCAACTAGGAGCAGGCCTCAAACTCAAGCCGAAGTACTTGGGCCCATAACCAAGTTGCTAGAGTAAAGCCGAACGATGCCTACGATGTGATTAAATTCGGGGAGTGCGAAAGTCCTTGACGTACAACAACCTGTGCCGCATTCATGAAGCCATGGCCAGACGGAATTTATGAAGAGTCTAATGAAGTGAACTCGCAGGATGGCCGAGATGTGGGAATGAAGTAGCGAGCAAGTAGAGTTAGTTCGGGAGAAGACCCCTATACTGTATGCGCCTATACTGTATTTTTTGTTTGAGAACTTTTTTAAATCTTTTATTCTTTGAACTTTATGTTAATAATAATTTCTATACGTTAATAATTTTTTCATTCTAATAAATAATCTGAAATAAAATACCACATATATCATGGGCAAGTAATTTAAATGACTTTAAATAAGATTTCTTTTCTGGCATAAACGTTGCCTTTATTCTGCCGTTTTCCCCTTTTTGCAATTTTGTAAATTAGTAATATGTTCTTTTCTAAAAATGTTGCCATAAATCCCAAAAAATATGCTGCATTTTTTACCCTCAATGCAATCAAAGGGTTGGAAGGGCAACACTCTTAAAACAGCTGTTCTTGTTTTGAAAAAAAAAAAAAAACACAAAGTATTTGTTTTAAAAGTGTTGAAATGGAAGCAAAAAATATTATTTTGGAAGATTTGTTGGAATCCTCTTCATCGTCAGATGAGGAGGAAATGTATCCATTATTATTAGAACGAAACTACTTGCCGCGAGTTAAAATTTTTGTTGAAAATGTTATTTATCATTATTTTTTAATATTTGATTTGAATTGGGCCAGGTTCTAGTAACAAATTTATAAACAAAGAACAGCTGACTATAGGTGTTGATAATTTTATTTTTGTAAAAGCAGAATGAGCTTTAAAATCGCCAAAAAAAATTTCGTTCTATTTTAGCGATATGAAATTTACTAGTTGAGAACTACAAAGAAACATATGTATTATTATTTCAACATAAAAGGTTTGAGATGAGTTAATTTAAAAATTATAATTTTTAAAATTCTAATAAGAAGATTGTTTATAAATACTTTTAAATGGAATTTGGTTATTATCTTTTGTAATAAAAATATTTTCCAAAAAATGCCAAAAATTATATTTTTGATTTGATTTTTAGCTATATAGAGAAAAAATTTACTAAATAATTAATAACATATTTCACCGTCAGAAGCAATTTGATAACATTGGCCCTAAAGTTGAATTTTAAATAAAAATAGTTCTAACTGCTAAGACCCCGGAGCCCTTGGTAAATATGTTATTATTTTTTTTATTTAAAACATTTTATTGGAAATTATTTGGATTAATAAAAAAAAACATTTTTTATTTTCTACACAATGATTAGTTTTAAAATCATTAATTAAGTAAAAAGAAACGCTAAATTGGTATAAAACTACAAAAATAATTGCACAAAGGGCAATGATTTCTGTTCTTTTATAATCGTTTAAAATGCATCACATTATGAGGGTTAGTGTAACCTCCAATAAATGCTACACAATATTTTTCTCCAGAAAAGAAATCGCCCTTAGTCTTCACATCAAAAACATTCTTAAATTTATAAAGTATGGCTGGAGCTATTTTTTTCTTCAATGACTGGATGTGTTTATTCCATTGTAGAGATCTCTGAAAAAGCAGTCTAGACTATCACATATGTAGTTCACAACATTTACAACTGCTTCCTGGGTTCCACTTCCTTTTTTAAAACCAAATTGATACTTGTATAGGAGGTTGTTTTGTTCTAGAAACTGTGACAGCTGTTTATGAAGTATTTTTTCAAAAATTTTATCAAATATTGGTAAGAGCGCTATAGGTCTGTACATATCTACTGTAAACACTTTGCTGTTTTTTGGTATTGGAAATAACTTTGAAATTTTTAAACTGGCGGGATATTCAGAATCATTAACTATTCCATTGATACACCATCATGGCCCGGGCTTTTATTTATGTGAAGAGTTGAAATAATTTCCTGGAGCTCTTCTTCATTTATACTACTGAAAGAAAACTTATATCTATAGTATCGTAATGTTGTAATGGTCGCTTTGATTTCTAAATTATTTCATTTTTCATAAATATACATTTTGCTGACAAAGCTGAGAAATAATTTATTACTTTGATTTTTTTGTTGGTTCTTAATGGGTTAGGTATCTACATATAAATATAATCATACTTACTTTATAATGTACTAAATACCATTTAGAAAAAGAACCAAGTAGAAAAAACAGAAAATAAGAGTGGGGTTGCCATAGTGCAAATCTTTGAAACTTCACAAGGTCGTAACTTTTTTCACATAATGGAATGTCGAAATTGGAAGCTTCAAATGTCAATATTTACAGTTATTTTCGAAAAAGCTGGTTTATTCCTAGGAATATAATAGAATGATCTAGAAGACTTAGCGTGGGTGATCACGCGTTCTTAATCGATCTCTTTTGCTTTTGAACTTCAAAGTGTTCACATCGTGAACATTAAGATTAGTTACATTTATTAAAATGTGACTCAAGTAAAGTTTTTTACTGTTAATTAAATAAGTGTTTGTTATAAGTGAAGTTTTTTTACGTCAAATAAAGAAATATAATAAAATAGAGAATACAAACTGAAGATAGAAAGATGTCTCCTATTATATTCAAGATGAATATGAAAAAGAATTTTAATTGCGCGATCATAAAAATGTGAAGCGAAAAATCCTAACCTCCACAAAGTTTGAAAGTAGACGAGAATAGCCTGAAGTCATCTTTACTATAACTGTAACTGAAGAGCATGTGCATCATTTAATCCTGAAATATCCCGATTTGCCCAAGTTGTTATTCCATGACAACATGGCTATATATATTGTTATTCTTAATTCTTATTGAAGTTATTGTTATTAATGAAGTATCCTAATTTTTGCTTATTTTGATAAGAAGTCACATTAAGTATTATAAAAGTGAATTAAATAATGAAACTATGTATTTATATATATAATCAAATATTGCTGGAAAGATTATAAATATGATAATGAATTAACTTAAAAAGAAATATTAAATGTAATAATTTGAATTGTAAAAATTTTAAATAATGAATTTTATAAGGAAAAAGTTTAAAGTTTAAAAAAGAAATCTCAAAATTATAATTATGTTAATATAAAGTATATATTATTATCAAATTCTGCTGAAATATTTGAACATTAATTACAACTTAAAAATGAAGAAAAAAATGTAATATCAAAGAAATTTTGTATTAAAAAAAGTATAAAGTTAATAGACTAATATTAGTTTAAGACAACCTATAAATTAACCTATAAATTATCATTATTGAATTTAACTTATTTCCTAGAAGATTTTGAATATATACCTAATATAGCAACCACATCATCGACATCATGCTGGAGGCCTTCATCATTAAATCATATGAACAAACACATATGTTTGCTATGTTATTTTAATTTTTTTTTAACATTATTGTTTATATATATGTTTCAATTACAAAATGTTCCTATAATGCTTGCGATCGTATCTTTTGAATTTCTTTTGGTTTTTGTTTCTTTTACATTTACAATATTAACCCATTGAGGCTCGGCCTAATTGTTAAAATAGTTTTTTTTTATATATATATTCATTTCATGTAACGGAAAGAATGTTAAAATTACATATTTCTTGAATTTTGTATATTTGTATATATTTTTTTTCCGAACTATAATTGAAGTATATATAATTTTTTCTTTTTCTGAATTATATTTGAATATGCTTAAGATAAGAAACAATAGTTATACTTATTGTTAGAATTAATGAATTTAATAAATTTGTATCTTAAATATAATGTTAAACTGAGGCTTTACAATAGGGGTGTTTTCTGACCGTGAAGACATAGATTAGTACTAGACGTAGGACTAAATTTGGGGTTTCCACACAATACTTCCTTTTGCCTAGGAAACTTGGAAGGCGTGGGTTATGAGGCAACATCCCTCAACAACAAAAGAGGTGATGATATTTTTCTGAGAGTTTTGACTGACCCAAACCATAGTTAAACTAACAAAATGAATAGTTTGGGGCATAGTTAATGACTTAATTGAGAATCTAGTCATCCCAGAACTTACACCTTAAACATCATCACAAAATAGGGAGTCTATAATAAATTTGTATTGTAGACCGATTTTGCTAGGAAAGGACCGAACTCCCCCACCCGACTGTTGCTAGCAACTCAATGGCTCCCGCAGTCCTCCTCCTGCATAATCACTGCATACCGTATCTTTTTACATCAGCGGTTCAACATTTTTTTTATATTCTACTTTGATATGATATGGTTTGATATGGTACACATACGGTAGAATACATTACAATAAATGGTACAATTCAGTTCAATGCAATAAAATGGCGATGGAACGGTATTACATTACATTACAATACAATACATAAAAATGGCGCCCAACGTGGGGCAGAGTGACTTGTGGTATTTTAGCTCGGAGGCATAAAGCTTGAAGAGATCAAAAAGAGGTTGATAATTCAGTGCTAGTGCGAAGAGCAAAGTTATCAAGGACGCTCTTTCTCTATTATTTATTTTTTTTTTAATATAATACTTATTGGAGATAATTTTCATAGAAAGGTAAATGTTTGGATGTAGCAAAAATTAGTTTGGTAATAATGTATAGGATTTTGCTGGAAATTTTCAGTTATTTGAGTGATAAATTTCGAATAGACTGACCGCTTGATACCTGTATATCCTTTGCTAATCCTTTTGAGTTATATCTAAAAATTTATTCACTTATATTGTGGTATACTGACGAAATTATTGTGCCTAAATTCGTTAGCGATGTTCTCAGCCTCTAACATACATAATGGATTTCATCTATTGTGCTGGTTGCAAGTAAATGACCGATGTATGGTAGAGATCTATAGATTTTTTTAGTAATTACTAAGTGCTGATAGGTGAGAATTTAGTCATAATACTTTTCATTCAGATGCCCAATTTGTATAAACTCGTTAGTCAAAACATAATATTTTTTCTCTCATTAATTTTTTTCGTCTAGTGGACTTTTCTATTTTTTTTTCTAAAAGAAAACACCCGGTAGAAATTTGTACATCATTATTGAAGTTATAATTTTATTTGAATTATTTTTATCGTTTTCGTTTATTTTTAAATTTTTTCAAAAAAAAAAAAAAAGGATTTTTTATTTTTATTTGAAAGTGTCTAAGACAGGATTATTATCTTAGCACACTTTAATATATTTTTAAGGTAGCAAATCAGTGTAAATTTTTTTTATTAACAATTTTTTTTCTGAGTTATATTTGGTATTTTGGTATCAATAGCACTTATTTTTTTCATTTATGTTGTGTAGAATATAGAGAACAGTCAAAATGTCGATGGAAAGAACTCCTTCACGGACAGATTTTCCTCCACCGTTGCCTTTGGCTCCAGTTTATATTGAGCCTTCCGCATGTCATGTTTGCATGGAAATAATGGTTGAAGAGGACGACTGTTTGATTATTAATGAATGCTCACATGCCTATGTATTGAATCATATTTATCATCTACTTCTGAATGTCCAGTGTGTAAGCACTCATGTCAATTAAATGAGCTGCGTAAGTTAAGAATTAGCTCTAAAGCTCAATCAAGTAGAGTAATATCCAGAAGCAAAACGAGAGGAGCATTAGCAAAACATTATAACACTCGTAGTAGCAATCGGAACGCTGCTCAAGATTTTAATCAGTCAGTCCCCAATACTGATTCTAATATAACTCAAGCAAGTGTAAATGAGGATAATTAGTTAGACCCAATTATTTTGAACTCTTCTTTACATAACCCAAGTCAAGCTGTTCAACCAACAAATGGGAACAATCAATCTTTTGATATTGATTATGATAAAATAAATCGTATGATTGAGGCAAATGTTACTAGAATTTTGCAAAATATAAGTATAGGACCTGCAAATTATAATAGCAATGATCAGCCGAATAATATCCAGGATAATCTTAACACGAGTCAAGCTCAACGTCCCAACAGTAATCCTAATAATCCCTATTTACTTTCTCCGATAGCAAACTCAAACTCAAATTTAAGTTCAGTACATGCTGATAAGATTGCATCGGTTCTTCAAAATTGGAACATTAAATTTGATGGTCCATCAACTGGTTTACAAGTTTTGCTTCTGGATATTACTCTACTTGATTGAGCTTTAGAGCTAATTCTTAACTTACGCATTTTTATATCGAATTAAATCGTTGACCAAGGATACATTTAGTGGTGATTTTTCAGTTATTTGTAGAAACTTACATATCCTTTTAACAGGAAAAGCTAGAGATTGGTACTGGAGGTATCATAAACAAGTCGAGACAATAAATTGGAAGGGCTTTTGTAATGCTCTTAGATGTCAATATAAATCGTATAAAAGCTCTTTTGACATAAGAGAAGAAATTAGAAATAGAAAACAAAAGTTAGGTGAAACTTTCGATTCCTTTTGCGATTCCATTTTAACTATTATGGATCATCTTCCTATACTGATGTCTGACACAGAACTGAGACCTGAGATACGACAGGATTTACTTTATGTCCCCATACACTCTATTTCACATCTACGAAAGCTTGTGCAAATGCGAGAAAACTTTTTAAATGATGAAACTGTGCGTAAAAGTCTGCATGTTACTCGCAGTCAAAATTCAACTTTTGCAAGAAAATATATTTCAGAAATTGACGAGGCAGAAGAAGTTAATGTCGATTTAAATGTAGATACTAAATGTTCTATTGAAGCAATTCATGGTAGCGAGATCAAATCAAAATGTTGCAAAATTCAACTTTTGCAAGAAAATATATTTCAGAAATTGACGAGGCAGAAGAAGTTAATGTCGATTTAAACGTAGATACTAAATGTTCTATTGAAGCAATTCATGGTAGCGAGATCAAGTCAAAATGTTGGAATTGTGACGAGATAGGCCACCATTGGGAAAATTGTCTTGAAAGAAGATCTATATTTTGCTATGGTTGTGGCACAAAAAATGTCTATAAACCTAATTGTGTGAAATGTGCTGCCAATAAACACCAAAAAGTTAAGTTATGCAAAAGTTAATTTTTTAAATTTTATTGAATTAGGATTAATTGACACAGGAGCAAATGTTAGTTGTTTAGGTTCAGATTTAGCTTCTTATGATTTTTCAAAGCTACAGAGCTTTACAAAGTGTAAAAATTTTGTGAAAACTGCAGATGGTCATTCGCAGACAGTTTATGGTTGGCTGGATGTGGAAGTAAATTTCAAAAACCAATCTAAACAATTAAAATTATTTATCGTGCAATCGTTAGCACAGAGATTAATTTTAGGAATTGACTTCATAAAGTCTTTTGCTATTTTTCCAGACTTAATTGGATGTACTGATATCGTTTCCTTTGATAAATCTTCACGTTACTTTCTGAATTAACAAATATTTCCGATAAACTTAAAACTCATCCTGAAAATGTAAAGCATTTCGAAACCAAAAGAGAAAACTTCTACCCACTTTCTCAAAGCCAGCAGTTACAGCTTAATGCTGTCATTGAACTTTTTCCTAATTTTGAAAAGCAAGGATTAGGAAGAACCACTCTTATTAAACATTCAATTGATGTAGGCAACGCAAAACCAATTAAATCAAGATTTTATCCGGTTTCTCCAGCAGTTGAACAATTAATGTATGGTGAACTCGATCGTATGTTAGAACTAGGTGTAATAGAACCATCTACATCTTCTTGGAGTTCCCCGATGAGATTGATGGTAAAACCTAATAAAGTTCGTTTATGTTTAGATGCACGTAAAGTCAATGCAGTAACTAAAAAAGATGCCTATCCGCTTCCAAACATTGAGGGTATTTTCGCAAGGCTTCCAAAAGCAAATCTCATAACGAAGTTGGATTTAAAGGACGCATATTGGCAAATTCCTTTAGATTAAAATTCGAAAAGTCTTACTGCTTTTAAAGTGCCAGGTAGACCACTATATCAATTTGTTGTCATGCCTTTCGGCCTCTGCAATGCACCCCAGACAATGTGTAGATTAATGGATGAAATCATTCCTCCAGATCTAAAACATTCTGTTTTTGGTTATTTAGATGACTTAATAATCGTATCAGAAGATTTTCATAGTCATCTTGAAATTCTGATTCGTATAGCATCACATTTTCGAAAAGCCAACTTAACGTTAAACATTTCCAAATCAAAATTTTGTGTAACGGAAGTAAATTATTTAGGTTATGTGATTGGAAACGGTGGTACCACAACAGATTCCGAGAAAATTAGAGCAATACATGATTGGCCTGTTCCTAAGACTATTAGGCAAGTTACAGGTTTTCTTGGATTGGCAGGATGGTATCGACGTTTCATTGACAACTTTTCTACTGTAGTATTCCCCATCACAGAGTTATTATCTCGAAAAAAGGTGTTCAAATGGACAGAAGAAGCACAGGAAGCATTTGATAAAGTTAAGACTTTGTTAACGTCAGCTCCAGTGTTGTCAAACCCAGACTTTAGCAAGAAATTTTTCCTTCATTGCGACACTAGTGATTTCGGAATAGGAGCAGTATTAGTCCAGTTAGATGATCAAGGACAAGAACGACCAATTGCTTACATGAGTAAAAAGTTAAATTCCGCACAACGGAATTATAGTGTTACAGAGAAAGAATGTTTAGTAGCAGTAGAAGCAATAAAACGGTTTCGTTGTTACTTGGAAATGCAAGAATTCGAGGTCATCACCGATCACTCAAGTTTATTGTGGTTAATGCGTCAACCCGATTTAAGTAGGAGATTGGCACGATGGGTATTCAAGCTTCAACCGTACAATTTTTCTATTAGCCATCGAAAAGGTAAAGACCATGTAGTACCTGATGCTTTGTCCCGTATACCTTCAAATGAAGTTTTAAGTTTAGAAGCAACTGAACCAGAAATTGATTTGAATTCACCTCATTTTTCTGACCAAGAGTATGATCAGTTAAAGGAAAAGATACTGGTAAATGCAGCGAAATATCCAGATATAAAAATTATTGATAAATATATTTATTACCGTGTGGATCATTATACTGGAGATGAAGATCAAGAAGAAAAATGCTGGAAACTATGGGTACCTGTTAAATTAAGAGAGCACGCAATTGCTAGAGCACACGATAGTACCGTTACAGCTCATGGAGGAATGGCAAAAACGTTAGAACTATTAAGAAGAAATTTCTTTTGGCCTGGATTGGTTCGAGACGTTCGTGATTACGTACGCCATTGCGAAGTGTTTAAAACAACAAAAGCTTCTAATTTTATTATGAAACCTCCTATAGGAAACCAGACCACGTCAATTCGACCATTTCAACGTCTTTATATAGACCTGTTAGGACCGTATCCTAGAAGTAAAAATGGTTTTATTGGTCTCCTTATAGTTTTAGATCATCTTAGTAAGTTTCACTGGATTTGTCCTTTACGAAAATTTAGTTCAACTGGCATCATAGAATTTTTACAGAAACAAATATTTCATACATATGGAGTCCCCGAAAGTATTGTTAGTGATAATGGCAGTCAATTTCGTGGCAATGATTTCAATGCATTTTTGACTTCATATGGTATCAAACACATATATACCGCATAATGCATCTGAAAGGGTGAATCGTTCACTTATCGCTGGTATAAGAGCGTACTTAAAATCTGATCATCGATTATGGGACCAGAAGCTTAGTGATATTAGTTGTGCACTTCGGAATTCTTTCCATCAGTCCATAAACACTTCACCATATCAAGCTTTGTTTGGCTTTGACATGATAAGTCATGCTTCTTCATATGAGTTTTTACGTAATCTTAAACTTTTAGATGAGCCTTCGGCGAAGGTAAATAGAGAAGTTAGCCTGCAGTTAATAAGACAAAGTCTTAGAAAACACATAAGAGAAGCACACAAAATTAATCAACAGCAATACAATCTTCGATCAAAAGTTCCGACATTTAAAGTAGGTCAGGAAATCTATAGAAGAAATTTTGCCCAAAGTAGTGCCGAGAAAAACTTCAATGCTAAATTATCACCTTTATTTGTAAAAGCTAGAATTCGTGAGAAAATAGGTAACCACTATTACGTTCTGGAAGATTTGGCAGGAAAA
The DNA here is from genome assembly GCA_936449025.2 of Sarcophaga subvicina. Classification (NCBI taxonomy): domain Eukaryota; kingdom Metazoa; phylum Arthropoda; class Insecta; order Diptera; family Sarcophagidae; genus Sarcophaga; species Sarcophaga subvicina. The sequence continues at coordinate 21,637 of CAKZFR020000151.1, read as the reverse complement.
CTTATAGCTACATATCACGGAAAGGACATTAGACCCTAAACAACTTTTTCCTATAAATTTTGTATCGGATGCCTCCAAAATTTCTTGGTTTGTAATGGTCGCTTTGATTTCTAAATTATTTCCTTTTTCATAAATATACATGTTGCTGACAAAGCTGAGAAATAATTTATTACTTTGATTTTTTTGTTGGTTCTTAATGGGTTAGGTATCTACATATAAATATAATCTTTCTCACCACACTTACTTTATAATGTACTAAATACCATTTAGAAAAAGAACCAAGTAGAAAAAACAGAAAATAAGAGTGGGGTTGCCATAGTGCAAATCTTTGAAACTTCACAAGGTCGTAATTTTGTTCACATAATGGAATGTCGAAATTGGAAGCTTCAAATGTCAATATTTACAGTTATTTTCGAAAAAGCGGTTTTATTCCTATGAATATAATAGAATGATCTAGAAGACTTAGCGTGGGTGATCACGCGTTCTTAATCGATCTCTTTTGCTTTTGAACTTCAAAGTGTTCACATCGTGAACATTAAGATTAGTTACATTTATTAAAATGTGACTCAAGTAAAGTTTTTTAATGTTAATTAAATAAGTGTTTGTTACAAGTGAAGTTTTTTTACGTCAAATAAAGAAATATAATAAAATAGAGAATACAAACTGAAGATAGAAAGATGTCTCCTATTATATTCAAGATGAATATGATAAAGAATTTTAATTGCGCGATCATAAAAATGTGAAGCGAAAAATCCTAACCTCCACAAAATTTGATAGTAGACGAGAAGAGCCTGAAGTCATCTTTAATATAACTGTAACTGAAGAGCATGTGCATCATTTAATACTGAAATATCCCGATTTGCCCAAGTTGTTATTCCATGACAACATGGCTATATATTGTTATTCTTAATTCTTATTAAAGTTATTGTTATTAATGAAGTATCCTAATTTTTGCCTATTTTGATAAGAAGTCACATTAAGTATTATAAAAGTGAATTAAATAATGAAACTATGTATTTATATATATAATCAAATATTGCTGGAAAGATTATAAATATGATAATGAATTAACTTAAAAAGAAATATTAAATGTAATAATTTGAATTGTAAAAATTTTAAATAATGAATTTTATAACGAAAAAGTTTAAAGTTTAAAAGAGAAATCTCCAAATTATGATTATGTTAATATAAAGTATATATTATCATCAAATTCTGCTGAAATATTTGAACATAAATTACTACTTAAAAATGAAAAAAAAAAATGTAATATCAAAGAAATTTTGTATTAAAAAAGTATAAAGTTAATAGACTAATATTAGTTTAAGACTTAACCTATAAATTAACCTATAAATTATCATTATTGAATTTAACCTATTTCCTAGAAGATTTTGAATATATACCTAATATAGCAACCACATCATCGACATCATGCTGGAGGCCTTCATCATTAAATCAATTGATTTGGTAAGTCTATAATGATCTTTTAGTTTAATTATTCAATTTAATCTAATAAAAGCTAAAAGAAAACACAACCAATTAGATCGTTAGCATAATTTTTCTTTTGTCACACTGTGCATTAACATATGTTTGCTATGTTATTTTCATTTTTTTTAACATTATTGTTTATATATATGTTTCAATTCCAAAATGATCCTATAATGCTTGTGATCGTACCTTTTGAATTTCTTTTGGTTTTTGTTTCTTTTACATTTACAATATTAACCCATTGAGGCTCGGCCTAATTGTTAAAATAGTTTTTTTTTATATATATATTCATTTCATGTAACGGAAAGAATGTTAAAATTACATATTTCTTGAATTTTGTATATTTGTATATATTTTTTTTCCGAACTATAATTGAAGTATATATAATTTTTTCTTTTTCTGAATTATATTTGAATATGCTTAAGATTAGAAACAATAGTTATACTTATTGTTAGAATTAATGAATTTAATAAATTTGTATCTTAAATAGAATGTTAAACTGAGGCTTTACAATAGGGGTGTTTTCTGACCGTGAAGACATAGATTAGTACTAGACATAGGACTAAATTTGGGGTTTCCATAAAATAATTTCTTTTGCCTAGGAAACTTGGAAGGCGTGGGTTATGAGGCAACATTCCTCAACAACAACAGAGGTGATGATATTTATCTGAGAGTTTTGACTAACCCAAGCAATAGTTAAACTAACAAAATGACTAGATTGGGGCATAGTTAACGTGTTAATTGAGAATCTAGTCATCCCAGACCTTACACATTAAACATCATCACAAAATAGGGAGTCTGTAATAAATTTGTATTGTAGACCGATTTTGCTAGGAAAGGACCGAACTCCCCCACCCGACTGTTGCTAGCAACTCAATGGCTCCCGCAGTCCTCTTCCTGCATAATCACTGCATACCGTATCCGTTTACATCAGCGGTTCAACATTATTTTTACATATTCTACTTTGGTATGATATGGTACGGTACAATTCGTTACAATAAATGTACATATTCTACTTTGGCACAGTACAATACAATAAAATGGCGATGGAACGGTATTACATTTACATTACAATAAATGGTACATTACAATACAATACAATACAATACAAGGTATTTAAGTTGTTACAACAGTCACCATCTGATTTTATAATCTTTTCATTTAAAATTCGCGGAATTTCTAAAAAGTATTTGTTCAACATTTTACATTTTTGACGTTATCAGTTACTAGGTCACCTTTAATATTTCTACCTAGATTCCTATTTATAAATTCCCAGCATTTTTTTGTATTTTGTTGTAGATTTTCCAAATGTTTATGTATTCATAGAAATTTTAATAGCATTTTTTATGACTACTAAGTTTTTTAAGATGTTTTCTATTATTGGGCTTTTACTTCTTTTTAAGTAATTCCTTTTTTGCCATCATGAGCGAAAAAAGGCTATCATTAATCCAGGGGGATATTGCACGCTTTATAGGGGTTCGTTCAATATTATCTGCAATAGAATCTTTTAAACATTTTAGTATTGTTTCCGTTAATGTTGTTAGATCAGCAGATGCATTTCCCATTTCTTGCACTGAATTCATTTGATTTCGAAGACGTTCTTGCAACTGTTTGTAATTAAAGACCACAGTATGTCTCTCTGTGTAATCTAGTTTTTTCACCTTGCTATTTATTTGACATGAAATTAAATTGTGGTCAGTTATATCACATCCAACACAGTTATTAAAGAGATTGTCTGGTTACTGTATACATGATCAATTGACTTCCCACTTATTGGCCGTTTATCATGGTATGACAGTTTGCATAACCAGTCTGTTCCAATATGTTCAAAGGATCTGAAGATAGTGTTGCATTCAAACAATCTATATTAGAGCCTCCAATTATTATTTTCGGTAAACGTGGATTAATGCAATATTTTGTCAATAAAGGTATAAAATGTTTCAAGATCGCACTTTTGGGACCTGTAGAAAATACAGATTCTAAATGGTTTACGATTTATTTTGAAATTTTGTAGCTTCAATAAATTGTTTACTTTCACAATACTTAATAATATATTGGAAATCTTTTCTGACATAGAATGAAGTTCCACAAAGCCGTCATATCTACTACAATTAATTACATTATAGCCAGGAATATTGTATATTTGATTTAAATTTGTTTGAAACCAAGTTTCTTGAACAGGGGTCTAATCGTCGCTTTCGATAACGAGTTGTTTTGATCGAGTTTTTTTAGTTGGAGATTATGACATTCGTTATCGAACAATGCACACGAAAAATTGGGATGATAGCATAAGTTAACGAGTAATCGATCGAATGTTTTCTCTAGCATTTTCATTCGATACATGTGATGCTGTCGTATACGTACACAATTTTTTGTTTTAAACTAAAAAAATCAATTGTTACCTCCAAATATTAGAAATGTAAGTATTTAGTAAATACATATATGTAAAATTACTCTTTAATATCCTTTTTAATAGGACATGCATTAAAAACATTAATAGTGTACAAAAACAAATCTTGGCTGATTTTATGACAGAGCATCCCGGTTTGGCAAAAAATCGCTTGTCCAATTGTGGACAAGGTAAGGCGGTTTCAAACAGATTGTGGGAGTCACTTACAGTAAAATTAAATGCGTCTGGTCCTTCAATTAAAAACGCAAAGTTATGGCGAAAGGCATGTACATATTTGTGTTTTTCTCATTGAATATTATTAACGACTGTTTTTTTTATAATTTATAGGTATACGCAGATCAAAAATTTCAAATAAAAAAGAAATTGTCTTTTAACAAAGAATCGAGAAAGAGAACTGGCGGACGCCCCTTTCAAGAGTTAGCATTGTCGTCAGCGGAAGAGCTTCTTTTTGAAGCTGCTGGCATCGAAGTTGCAGTTGACGGTCTATCCTTTGTGGAACCGTTACCTAAAAAGTCAGTAAGACTAATGTAGATGAAATTTTAGAAGAAATTCAAGTTGAGGATACCAGTCAAAGTGAATATAAAGAAGACGTAGGCTCTGGCGAAGTCACTGTTAAAGTCAATAAAAAAACAACTAGCTCAGAAACCAAAATAAATCTTTTGGAACGCAATTTAAAAAAAATTGAGGAAAGTAAATTGGATATTGGTTCTAAACTTGATCGGCTATTGGAGTTAAAGGAACGTTCTCTGAAAATTAAAATTTAACAACATAGCGCAGAAATGAAAAAACTCAAAATTGATTTGGAAATAAAAGCCATCGAATTAGAAAAGTTGAAAAAAAATCAGTAAGAGTAGAATTATTGTTAATTAATGCCAACATAATGCATTTAATTTTGCTATCTTTTACTTAAAATGATTTGAATTTTATACTTTATTTAAGTTTTTTAATTTTATTGTGTTTTTTGTTGCTACATACACTGAAGTAAAAATTTATGTTCCTTATAGTATTAAAATGTTTTCTTTAATAAGAATAAGCTTTTGAATTATAACTTATACATTGTTTAATAATGAAATTTTTAAATGGTCTCTAATTTTGCTTCCAATTCTTGTCAAATGGGTTTCCGAACCAGTATCTATATCAATTTGAGTAGATTGATGTAAAGAAATATCTGTGTATTGTGGCACTTTAAATTGAATGCATAGGTTGTGTAAAGCTGCACATGCATTTCCGAAAAGAGCAATTTTTTCAGGACTGTAACAGCTTCTTTTATCATTGGATAAAATTTTCCAACGTCCTTTCAATATACCGATTGTTCTTTCTACAGTACTTTTGGCCTTTGAATGTACTTCGTTAAATTGAGCCTCCAACGAGTTTTCTTCAGGACTTCTATAGGGTGTAATACACCACGGCTCTAATGGATAACCCGAGTCACCTAAATAAACATTGAAAGTAATTATTAGTTTGTAAATTAACGGCACACCTACCCAAAAGCCAAGCATTCTTTAAAGCATTACTTTTATAAAGTTCCACCAACATTTCTCTGATAAATGAGTGTTTCCAAACGAAAGAATCATGTGCCGCACCACCGTATTTTGAATTTATCGCTAAAATTTTATACTCGTGATCACAAATCTAAAAAATGAACATTAATTATGTTATTTAACTTAACAAGTTTTATGCACATGTGTACATTCATACCACCATAGAATTCAGACTATGAAAGCCTTTTCTGTTGAAAAACATATGTTCGTCATTGGAGGGTTTCTGCAAACCAATGTGAGTTCCATCAACACATCCTATTATATTTTATTTTTATATTTTACGTGTTAAAATTTTTACATGTATAAAATAAGTCAAAAAATAAACCTCCAGGGATCTTGAACTTAGTCATAAAACTTTCCATACATCTGCTTGATTGTTCGGGTTGGAAAACAATAAATTTAGGACATAGTATGGCTTGCATTTCCTTTGTTATATTTCAAACACATTATCGAATTTTTATTCGATACGTTTTCTTATTCGATCACGTAATCCGCGATTAGACCCCAGCTATTATATTAGGTAAATTTTCAAATTGTGATGTAAAGGTTTTGAATTTTAAAAACTTATTAATGGAGGATATGCTTCTATTGTTACAAACACAATATTCAAAATATTATTTTCACTATTTTTTAGATAATTATCAAAAGTTTCTACATTTGAAAAATATTCATTATTTGAGATCATTTGAAAAAGAAAATAGTAATTATTTGAACACAATTTTAGTAACATATAAATACAATACATATTGAATAAGAGACATATGGTTCTAATATGTGCCACCTCGAGAATCATCAGAAACTTCACCATTCGCCTAGATCTAGTGACCCTCGTACCAGTTGTAATCTCCAAAAGGATATAATTATATATAATTATAATTTTTAAGCTTCCATTTATTGATTTTTTGGCATAAATTTTTCCTCCATATGAATATACTGACAAATAACCGAGAGATTCATTAGAGCATCGAGTGTCCCTAAAATTTAATTAAAAATTACAAATTACAGTTGATTTCGACTATCTGATATTCTTAGATGACCACGTCTCATCACTCCCTCCAAAATTGTGGAATTTAAAATCTTCTCTGAAATATGTATATATAAAGTTATAGGCTGCATAACTGTATCGAAGACCCATAGAGATCTTTAATGACCTGAGTTTCATTTCTGTCTGTCTACAGATATAGGTTCTTTTTGTTTTAGTCCTTCTCTTTTGGATTTCCCCCCAAAAAAATAATAATTTAGATATAAATATAAAATTTTATTTGTGCTTACTTACATGATTCGTTTCCTTTGCGTTTGATATTTTGTTAGCGTAAGATATTTGCGCTTAACGAACAATTTTGACATGCGCTTTCGTATAACAGAGTGCGGTGATGCCACATTTGCGCAAGGTAAAAAATTAGATGCGTAAGGAAAATACGAAAGCGCAATAAAGAGTACCAATTGTTCGATTACGTACAATTTTCTTTTCGCATTGCAGTAGAGAGTAACCTCCTAGGTCTGCTCTTGGTACTAATGGAGTTACACTAAGCAAAAAATGTTTTTACAATCTATCATTATTAAAACAAAAATATAGAAAGAATATGTATCTGATCTCTAGCTTTATGTTATACAGATATGATTTTTTTTTGCTTTAATTATTGAAGTTTTTGTGATGTGTTTTTGATTCTTAAATTACTAATTACTAAAATTTTTGGTTTTTAGGTTCTTTTTAACAGTAATAGTTTATTTCCATTTTTTGATTTCAATGGCTATTAAGGATTGGTTTAAAATTGCCATGAAAAGTTTCTCAAAAAATTTGTCGTTCGGAGTCGACTTTAAACTGTAGGTCCCACCACTCATAAATTTAACACATACAACATGAGTACCATTAATTTAGAATTGTTAAAAATATTTTTAAATGTGAGTTTCAAATGTTTTGTATTGAAATTCAAAACTTTAAAACGTTCTCGTAAAAAGTTTAAAAAAAACAAGATAATACCATAATACTATTACAAAAAAAATTATTTTTTTTTTCAAAAAAGGTGGCCATGGGACATCCTATTGTATAAATTTTTCTTTAAATTTAAAAAAAATTATTATTGGATCATTTTTGCATTAAAAATAACAATAAATAAAAAACTGGTTTATCGGTTTCGAAACCGGTTTCTTAAAAAATGCAATTTTTCAAATTATTCGGAAACCGGTTTAACAAACAACCCAGTTTACTCTAAGTCCTAAATTCAAATGCACTCAAATTGCCCGTTTTTCGCCACTTTCCCCTCTTTTGGACCTGTTTTGGCCCAACTCCAATAGCTATTTGGGAAACTTAACCAAGCTAAATCGCAAAAAAATACCTTTAAAACAGATAAAATACAGCATTTATGCATAAAGTACTAACTTTTGCCCATTTTTTCCCCCTTTTTCAACTTTAGAAATGGAACACCTCCAATAGCTATTTGGGAAACTTAACCAAGTTAAATCGTTAAAAATTACTTACAAAACAGATAAAATACAGCATTTATGCATAAAAGTACTAATTTTTGCCCATTTTTTCTCCCTTTGTCCCATTTTTTCTCACCTTTTGGTCAACAATTTGAAAAGATTTATAGCCTATAACCTGCACCGACAAAAGCTCGATGTATATCCCAAATTTCCAGAAAATCGAAACAAAAAACAGACTGACAGAAAGATTTATAATATATATATGAATTGTCTAGAGTTGGAAACACCACAAATTGTTTAATACTAAAAGGATTGGAATACCAGTAAAATATAAAGTAAACGCATAAGATTTTAAAATTTATTTTAATTGGTGCTAATTGTGATAGACTCTAAATCAATCACGAGATGTTGCGATGCAAAGAACACATTAAGAATAGTTTCCCACAAGCTAACTGTCCAAAAGCTGTACAATTTTTACATGTATATTAAATAGGGATTAAAAAGGATTAAAAATCATATGAACAGTGGCAGTGCCCTCTGGATTTTAGCCTACAAACATTTTAACTCAACTGCTATTCATTGAATATCTAAAAAGAAAAAAATCACAAAAGCGTTAGAAAACAAAGAAAATTTATACCGCAAATTAAAGATTTTTTACAGGGCTGGATGTTGAAAAATGGCTCTTAGCTCGAAGATATGCCACTTAGGCAAAGATGCTTATAACTTTTCCGAAAGATATTATGCCATATCCCTCCCGATTAGAGTAGTTTTCTTTATCAATCTTATTCTCCTCATCGTCAAGTCCAAAATTGTCCACAAGCTTTTAGTTACGCTTAAGTTGAAAAATCGAGAAATTTTATTATTTTTTTTTCACTTATTAATATATGAGCCGTTCAGTGAACAAATCGATTAACTCCATAAAACAAAAAGTTGAGAAATGCGATGAAATAATGTAAATTGGTTTTTAAAATTCCCTTTACAATATAAATTCAAATATATATTGTAGAATACATAAATATATACATAGCTTTCATCTAATGGTATATAAAATTAATAAGAAAGAATAGCAAAAAAAATAATGTCAGCAATGTTATAAATTTCATATGACTGGTGGAGTTAATCGATTTGGCAACTGAAAAAATAATAAAGTGAAATTAAGTATTTAAATTTTTTAAGTTTAAGTTGTTTAAGGCCAAACAAACATGTTGCTTATATTTTTACTGAATTCATTACATCCGAAATTATAAACATATACATTTCGCTATTAATAAGCTACAGATGTAGTCAGTTTAGGAAAGCCTAAGGATGTTTCTAAGTCGAAAGAAATTACGAAACTTTTTTCTAATGCTGCCATTCGATCGGCTGCCATTTGATTGCTGCCTTTTTTATGTGGGGTTCCTTTTCAATTTTTGCCGTCTTAATTGCCTCACCGTCTGAAGATTGAATTTTTGTTTGCAAAGCGTCACAATTTTGACACGTATCTTTTGATGGTTGTTTAAAATGTAAATTAAATTTTGTAGAGAACACATTATAGTGATATTTTTCTTTCACTGGTACTATATTTTCTTTTTCACATTGTGTGACGTATAGTTCGTACATTTTCTTAATATTTAAGTCAGGATGTAAATTTTGTCGTCTTGGACAGGGCTCATCCCTTTGATAACATTTAAGTCATCTATTTTATTGCTTGCAACACGGTCTTTGCGCTGATCACCCAAAAAAAATAACTTGTTCTTTAGAACAACACTTGTGTACCCGCCCGTCACTCACCTGATCTTTAAAACATTTTTTGCAAACGGGAATATTAGTTTTGTCTTTTCGAGGGTAAGGGCAAGAACGTGATCTTTGGTCTTTAGTTAAATTCGTGAGACGCCTTCTTTTTACTTCTTTAACTTTGATTCAGCCTCTTTAAGAAATATTTTGGTCAAGTTGACTATGTTAATTTTAAAATGCGTTGCGTTTGCTAGTGGTGCATTTGAATTACGTTATTGAAACGATTTACATAAGAGTATTGAGTTAATCAAAATGTCTTCTGAAATAAATTACTTATTAATCAATGGCCAAAAAAAATTTGTCGTTTAATGGTGTTAATCTTTACTATTCAGGAAAGTTATAATAAATATAAAAACTTATGACTATCCCAAGTGCTTTGACACTTAAATTTAAGATTTTTCAAAAAGTGGAGTTAATCACTTTGTGCACTGAACGGCTCATATATTTTTATTTATTCATTTAACACGTCGACTTCCGACTACGAGATAACTCGTAGATTGCGTTTCTTTCTAGGGCGCTAAACGTACTCACTAATGTGTAAAAATCAAATTGTCGTTTTTGGCAAGTTTTCTGAAAATTGCCGCGGCAGTCAACGTGTTAATAGTATTTATAATATTTTCTAAAAAACTAAAATTGCCCAAATTTTATACCAAAACACTAGAATTATAATTTGTTTTCTCTTTCCATTACACACTATACTTTATAAAGTAAATAATATACCTCCTAAATGTTGGAGATTTCCCCTAAATACAACTCTGCATATTTCTTGCTTTTGTTTATCCAAGTTGCATATTTCTTTGCTTTTGTTTATCTAAGTTTACAGTTATATTAAAAGATAAGCGTCATTGTATTTTCTGTACCTTTTTATATTTTTTCTTTATTCTTAAAACTTTTGAATCAACACTAAATATATTGGTATTACTTTCTAATTTCACAGTATTAGACAGGAAGTTCTAAAACAGTAAATCTTATAAAAAAAAAAACGATCGTTGCTTTATAATTGTTGATTCTTCAATCCCTATTTGAAACAAAGTTTGTACTGTTAAGTACCTCTGAAATAAAATATTTGTTCGGTTAAGTATGCTGGGGCTTCTCCGCTATTAATTTTTTCGTATAAAGTTAGTAGTGTTTAGCCTTTGTTCCATGTTAAGGTATTTGAAAGTATGGAAGCAGTCAATGTATATTGGTTACACTTTAGTACGATTCTTGTTGTCCGAATTTGCAATATCTGTAGCCTCTCAATCTGGTGCGCTGTACAGTGAAAAGGTAGACCCGTATTCGAAATATAGTTTAATTATAGAATTATTTGTGAAATTACTTAGATTTTCTAATGTACTAAGACTTACATCTCATTTTTTTGTACCATAATGTAAACGATTACAAAATTTAATTTCACATTATAATTTCGTTGTTTCTTTTCAGAGGTTTTATATATCATAGAATTATAGGATTCTTACGGACATTCACATATCATTTATAAAAATTTTTCAATAGCAGTAAAATCAATGTTATCCTCTATGTTGTGGGCGTGCGAAGATGTTCATTACCCTTATTAAATTCATTATTAAACACGTTTTTTTAATAATGTGCCAAGCAAAGCAACATATGTACTATAAAAAAATTAATTAAATGTATCATACAGTTTCACATTGACTGTTGAAAACGAATTTATTCATATAAAAATTTAGGTAGTTATATTTGAAAGAAATCTGATTATACTTTTAACAAATAATATTTTAAATTAACTTTTTATTGTCCTCATAGCCTCTAGATATTAATGGATACGCTAAATAGCAATCGTATTGCTCCTGGTTTTAAATGACGATTCTCTGTTTTTAAAAGTAATTTGTGATGAATTGCAATTTACATGAGTCATTTTTCTAAATAAATTGAAAATATTATTTACTAACTTTTAAATTACAACAATATTTAGCAAATTACACTTTTTTACTAATGGAGGACAAGCCGCTTAGAACATGAAATGCATAAGATAGAAGTATACACTCTTGTACACTATCCGGTTACTAAGAGTATACAAATATATACTTTTATTTTTGAATTTAAAAGCGGGGTCTTAGGTGTTGTGAGTATAAGTAATCACATCACTCATTTTGTGTGTGTTAATTTTATACGTGAGTGCCGCGACCTACAGTTTAAAGTCGACTCCGAACGACAGATTTTTGAAAAACTTTTCATGGCATTTTTTTATATTTCATTTTGATGTCTGATCAGTGTTTGAACCCTGGCCTTACGTCTAGTAAGCCAACATACCACCTACTAGACTACGGCGACTTCAGTATAAGTATTACTTCTTAATAGAGGATTTACATATTTGAACAAACCCACCAGCTAAGCACAAAGTTTTACTTAAAAATTTGTTTTTATTTTGTTATTAATATTCTCACAGGGTTTTTTAATATTATAATAAACTGAAAATAAAAATTTCAAAGGGTCATAATGTCTTAAAATTCACATATAAATATTTTCAATTCTGCATGACTCTAATAACAATACCATAGCTTCTTGTTGGTGTTTATTCGTTGTATCATCAGAAACACTATCAAATGAAAGTTAAAGATCCAGTCAAAAACATGAATTCCTCTGCATCTGGCTTAAGGTAAATATTCTGTCATATTAATTTTGAATAAACTTATCATCAAATTAATTCTCAATCCGGCAAGGAAGGGATATATAATATAATATATATAACATAATATATACAACCTATGTAGTATGATATTGCATACATATATAATTTTATACTTATATATACTTAGTATCATTTAAAGAAGATTAATAATTGATGATTTATATTGTTACGTTTTTACCTTTTTAAAAACGTTTAAATATGAGTTCGTTAATTGCAACCAAAGTAAAAACAAATGCGTCTTTAGTTTTTCTTAACTCTCTTTATTATTTACACTACTTTTGTGTGCCACCGTATATAACTTAACGATACAACAATAATAATCTGCTTATTCACTTTATTAGTTCACACAAATATTCACTGGATCTTTACAACCACGACTTATTTTATTCACACGCAACTTCACACAAGGCTGAATTAACTGGACTGAATTAACTCTAACTGCAAATTGTAACCAACATTTGTGAAAAAATCACCAAATAATGAAAAATATGACCAAAATTAAATTCGTAGTTTTTTATTTTATTTTTTTCAAATTTAATTATAATTGAGAAAAAAGAAACAAAATAAAACTATAGTCTTACTAATTAATTAATTTTAACAAACAAAACAAAAGTTATTTTCATAAGAAAAATCATAACCAAATCCGGAAAAATCTACACATTGTACAAAAAACGGCAACACTGATGATGAGTCTGTATACCAATTTCTTTGCATTGTGTAGTGTTCGTTTGTGTGTTGCTTTGTGTTCTGTTTCGGTTTTATTTACATTCTTTGTTGACATATGTCCCGTTTTGAACGTTTATATAACTACCCAAACGTTTTTAAGGCTACGTACATTACGATTTTACGTTTCTTACGCTTGGGTAACCAAGGCATTAGAAAATATAAATAACAAATATTCTGCTAATAACATTGATAAACAGAATGTAAATGATATATGGTAAACGACAGCATATAAATGCAGAATTTGCGTATCAAGTTTGTGTATAAGTTAAAAATACGAAAGCATATAAACGCAAAAATTTCCAATGAGCGCGGAACATGTAATCAAATAAAAGGTAAATATTCTAAATATCACAGCTTAATTACAAAATTACTAATATTAGTCAATAATAATAGTAACAATTACAAATAATAAAATCTTATAATAATATTCACAAAATAATTATTTTCAGCCTCTGTGTACACCAAGTGCTGATTTCAAATAGAATGACGGCAAAGCATAAGGATCCGGATCATTATTAATGTTCTCATGGAGAATTCCTATCGGAGACAGATACGGAAAGGAAGTCCAAGTTGTCATGTCTGGAAAGCTTTTCAACAAAACTTTTTTGTTGTACCATGGCATATCTGCAGAAAGGTAGTATATATATAATTTTTCCCAATACACTTCCTTAGTATTCCACGTTCAAAGATGTCAATTTACTTGACCACCGTTGGCGACATAGTGAACCAAATGGGAAACCCGTAAATGAAGTTTTGCCTTTATTGGCAAGTATTTATTGTACAAAAGGCTTGAAAACATTCCTGATATTTTTCATGCCTTTTCCAGACGATTTTTCGCATTACCATTGAATTTTAACAGTTTGTCAAATTTTATTCCCAGGTGCTTTATAGAGTTTTTAAGAGGAATGTCCACTGCGTTTAGAGAAAGTTGTTGTGATTTGCTTTCTGGGACCACAAACTTTGTACATTTACAGGATGCATTTCTGATGTAAATGGCTTCCGACTTCGCAGCATTAATTTTTATTCATGATAAAATTTGTTTATTATGCCAACATGAAAGCTTCTGATGGTGATATGTCATGAGCATAAATGAGGCAATCATCGGCATAAAGAATAGCCTTAGAGTTGTTGTACTGATGTGGGAAATCATGGAGGAATAAATTAAAAAGAAGTGGTGGCAATATGCTGCCCTGAGGAACTCCGATGTTGACAAAGCTGATCTCTGATATATCAAATCAACAAGAACGCAGAATTTTCTGTTAGTGAAATAACTATTTAATATTTTCAGAAAATAAGGATCGATACCAAGATTTATAAGTTTGTATATTAAACTTTTATGACAAACGGAGTCAAAAGCCTTTTCGATATTCAATGAGATAGCTAGAGAATATTATTCCTCCCTTCGATTGTGGACCACGTCATTATGAAACTTTAGCAAAGCATGTTGAGTTGAATGGTGTCTTCTGAACCCATATTGAAAATCTGGAAAATGTTCAGTGATGAGTTCCTTTTCCAGTTTTTCCTTCAGTATACGCTCGAATAATTTAAAAATATTAGACAATAGGGATATCGGTCGAAATTCCTCTGGCTTCTTACTATCTCTTTTCTTTTTGATAGACAGGCCGTTTTCCAGGCAATTGGAAAATATCCATTAAAGCAGTTATTAAAGAAACGTGAGAAGCTTTAGCGTTGCGTCAGAGAATTTTTTTAATTATGAAATTTGAGGTGTTGTCAAGCCCATATGATTTCTTGCAATTAATATTATCAATATGGGATCTTACGGTATTAATATTTATAAAATGAAAAGTATCAGTATTTTCATCTGCTTTAAAATTTGTGTCAAAGGAATAAATATTACTAGGAAGATCATTGACGGATATTGTCATTTGATTTTCAACATTAGAGGCAGGCCTTTCAGGATTTACCACACTAAAGACGTTAGAGAAGTGGTTTTTAAATATATCAGCAATTTCTGAATGATTTGTTGTTATAGCATTGTTATTAATAATTTGATGACAAAAAAGGTGATTTAGACTTTCCTGTAATTTGATATATATCTTTAAATGCGGTTGGACCAGGTAGAATTTTTGATAACCTATTGCTAAATCGTTTTGTTTCTTCCATATTAACCAGTTCATTAATAATTGTTTTGAGCAGTTGAATTTCATTTGACAATATTCTATACTCAGGATTAAGTTTGTTGCTATTTTGATGGAAGATTTTTTTCAGCTCCTTCTGCCATGTGTACATTATTTAAAAAATTTTTTTAATGTTTTCTGGATAAGGTCTCTTGCGATCAGTGATTTCCATTTTTTCCGAATGAGTATTATGTACTGTAAGGAACCTGTATTTTAGCTAGATGTAATTTAGATTTGTTAATCACTCCTTCCTTTTGTACAGGTGACGTAACAACTGTGGCGTACAGAGATGACCTCCTGATCGATTTGGCGCTGTCATCTGTGTACGTGACGTATGAGGGTGCATCCCCTCCTGGTGACTTAATTTAATTACTGGTGGAGCATGCGAAGAGGAGAAGATGTCGCCTTGTCTTGGGTTATGATGCCAATGCTCATCACACACAATGGGAAGTGCTGACATAAATACTAGGGGCGAGTCGATTTTGAATTTCATTATTCTTAATAGGCTTACTATTTGTAACGTTGGTAAAACGCCAACGTTTATACTTATGGCTGCTTTTTTTGGTGGAGTGGCTTGCATAAGAGTTTTCAACGGAAAATCTTAGATAAGGTTCAGCGGATAGCCTCTGTGAGTAGTGCAATAAGCCTGAGGGAATCGGGCTGCTGGAAACAGCGTGCGATTCTAACGAAAGATATGCGACTTCGGAAAAAGTCACTGAGGCTATGTTCCTGCCTGGTTTAAGGATATTTATAGCGGATCGCGAGTGCAAGGAGTCGTTGAGTGCTTTTGGACCGGACCGTATCCGTCTATGCTGGATTCCGGGTCACAGCGGAATACTGGGCAATGAGACGGCGGATGCCCTCGCTAGGCTAGGTTCGCTTTCAGGGGGCGATTTGATAGTTGGTCCTGACTCCCCAGTCTGCCACCTCTTTGGCCTCATCAATGGATGGGTCATGGAGAAAGAGCAGAGGCATTGGGGGAACGGATCCGATTGTTTTGTTTCTAGGTTGTACAATGGCATGCTGTAGACAGTAAGAGAACAAGTTGGTTGCATGGCTTGGATAAGGCCAGCTTAAGGTTGTTTGTCGGTTTTATCACGGGGCACTGCGAGATTAGGTCGCTGACGGGGATCTGGAAGAAATCCCAACCGGACTATTGCAGAGCGTGTTGTGATGAGAAGGATTTGGAGACTATCGAACACCTCCTCTGTAACTGCCGAGCCCTTGGTAGATTGAGATTGAGAACCCTTGGCAGGACCTTCTTTGGGAGCTTGAATTCAGTGTCGAAAGCCGACATCAAGGCGCTCCACAGCTTCATTAGTGGCTTAGGCTGGTTGAGAGGTGCTAGGACTTCATCGGTGTAGTCGCGCTCTCCCACCCTTTTGTTGTGTCTGGTATGAGTGATTCCTCCACTTCCTACTTCCTCCTTTCCCTTCTTTAGGACGTTGTACAATGGGTCAATCCGACCTCCGGGTACTGTACTTGTCTTGATTGACAGGTACACGTCCTCTAACCTAACCTAACCTATTATGTACTGCAGAAACTGTTGAATGAATCCAAATTTTCATTATTTAAATTACTGGTGGTAGGTGGAAGAATATCACAGGATGCAGCTTCAAGGCCTCTACGAAATAAGTCCCAATTGGAGTTTTTGTAAGATGTTATTACTAGCGGATTTCTAAGATGTGGATTTCCTGATCCAAATCCCAGTTTTAAATTCAGTGGAAAATGATCTGAAAAAGTTGGTAAACTTTTGACTTTGTAATTAAGATGTAGACTGACTATTCTGTTCGTGCTTAATAAAAAGTGATCAAGGTAAGACGGTTCGTTGGGATAGGAAGGGGATACATCACAAACTCATTTCACGTCTAAACAATTACCTTGTAACCAATTACAGATTGTTCTTCCATTACAGTTATCTGAACTATCTCCCCAACTAGTGATCGCCGCCAATTACAAACCCATCAAAATTTCTGGAAACATCAAGAATCTTGTTTAGGCCAACTAAACACTTTTTGGTGGAATTATTAACAATGAGTTCTATTTGAATAAAACATTACTGAGCGATGTTCCAGCAATATTAATTCTGTTGTTTTTAATTGTTTATATCCAGGAATAGTAATTTTATTATTCTTGTG
This sequence comes from Sarcophaga subvicina, assembly GCA_936449025.2. Taxonomy (NCBI): domain Eukaryota; kingdom Metazoa; phylum Arthropoda; class Insecta; order Diptera; family Sarcophagidae; genus Sarcophaga; species Sarcophaga subvicina. The sequence continues at coordinate 4,352 of CAKZFR020000151.1, read as the reverse complement.
TAGGTGACATTCCTGTAAAAGGGCAATATCGATATGCTTTTGATGAAGTAGACTAGAAAGTTCAGCTTGTCGACTGGAGAACGAACATTAAAAAATACAAAATTTATGAATCTATGACCCATATTCAGATTTAATTTTGTTGAGGAGGCGCAAATATTCTATTTAGGCTCATGTTTTGTCATTTGTTTTTAAACAACAACACCATCAAACGAACTAGTTATTAAAATAACCTATTACATACATACATGCCTATTACATACACTTAACCGCAATAATTTAAATATTAATAAGACAATAACAACAAACTACAGTTTTTAAACAACAACACAAACGAAGTATTTATTTATTAAAAATAATCTGTTACACACATACATACCTATTACATACACTTAACCGCAAAAATTTAAATATTTGAACTCAAATAACCTTATGATGCGGGCTTCTTGGGGATGATTGCTGTAGACTGCCTAATGGTGAAGGTATGGCACTGGCCATTATATAGTCACCTAGCAGCAGCTCGTTTCTTGCCGTTCGCATCTTGAGTTTAAATCGAATGTCCACAAACACTACTCCCTCTTTCCACCTTCCTGTAGCCTATTTTCCTAAACCTGCACAAAGCACTGCATGAGTAGGGGCCATCCCTTGAGTACTGGTTTTACCAAAAAAAATTGTAGATTGCAAACTTCCTTTAATAATTCGTTATTAAATTCAGTGCCTCTATCAAACTTTAAATTCATGAAATATCCATACTTTAAAATAAACTGTTCAACTAATGTTTTCGCTATACTTCTAGCATATTTTGCTTCAACTGGATGTGCTATCAAGTATTTTGTTAATTCACAATGCATAGTTAATATGATCTATAGCCGTCAGAAATTCTTAGAGGACCTACAGAATCTATTTCTATTGCTCCAAAGCTAGTGTCAGGACTTTCTGTTATTAGCATTTCCTCTTTAATATGTTTAGTTTGTTTATTCTTCAGACATTTATCATCTCCTCATATATTTCCATATATAACGTTGTTTTAATTTTAGAACTGTTTTCCTTATACCAAAATGACCTGATATTGGTGGATTGTGGAATTCTTCAACAATCGTTTCTTTTTTTTTAATTTTTTATTTGTAATGTGTTGCAAAGGTTTATATAATATTATGTTCAATTCTAAATTTCTATATTTATTCGATCTTAATAATTTCTGGTATGCCTCATTACAAATTTTACTCATATATGCCTTCGGTATGAGCTCAAAAATATTAAATTCGCATAATAAAGCGAGATTCTTTATATTCTGCTTTTGCATATAAATTATTAACTTCTCTAGTGACAAAACGTATTTTGCTAGATCTTCATCGAAATTTATTACAAAGCTATTCTTCTTATTCTCTATGGTACAATCCTTAGGTCCATCTTTGTACCGGTTTTAATAATATTAAATTTTAATTCTTTATGTCTCGTAACGATGTACATTACCACATATTATTCTTATATTGACCTTGGGATATGTTATCCTCACTATCTATCTCATTATTTTCAGTATTTTCCTTAGCTTTCTTTTTAATTCGAACGTCCCGGCCTCACACTAACCCACCCTCACCCGACGATGGAGGGCTCGTCCCCATTACGTAGGGACACGTCCACACTATAGTCCGGACTGTAGCGGGTAAGGGAAAAGTAATGGCAGCTAGAACATAAATCAGCTACAGAACTTAATCACAAGCTGAATAAAGTAACTATAAACAGGAACTACATATGACAAGGAAAATACATTTTTATGTAATAATTTACAAATTAATGCCAGCATATAAGCTACGTTTTAAATTACAAACACTACAATTAAAATCAATAAAATCATATAAATAATTACATAAGTTAAAATTATTACATAATCTACGAAAAGGAAAATTAATTCCATAGTTCGTTCTATAAAAATCTAAAGAAAGAGGACGATAGTGCCGTGAAAATCTTGCTGGATTACTTTCATTCCACATGTTGTTACTAAAATTTTCGATGATTTGCTAATGTTTTCTTCAAACTTAAACTTAAATTATAAGGATGATAATGTTTTATTGTTGTTGATTGGTAGTGTTATTTTTTTTTACCAAATTTAATTACTGTTTTGTTTGTTTGTGGGAGAGCTTTGGTTTAGTCAGAATAAAGTTAATTTACTTGGTGGCAGATTTCAAGTAGGAAATGAAATCACCACGTTCATTGGGTTTCTTCAAACCAGCGAATATCATTTTTGTACCGGTGATGTATTTCTTGGGGTTTTCCAAGTATTCGAAGAGGGTATCCGCATTCCAGGTAATGCCCTTGGCTTTGTTGGAGTCTGTGTAGGCGAAACCGGGTGGTTGACCAGTCTTGCGGTCAAATAAACCGCGCAAATTGGGACCGACCTCGTGTTTGCCGCCAGACTGCATAGTCTGGCATTGAGCGCAGCGTTGGACGAAGATTTTCTTGCCCTTTTCAACATCAGTATTTATGATTATTTATTTTATTTAATGTGTAGTGCGGACTATTGAACACAAATACACAAAACGATTTGACACTATATGCCTCGATTATTGCCCAATGTTGGCATGATGTAATTTAAATGATTATTAATTAATTATTGGGCCTTGTAGGCAGGATCACCGTATTATGATAAAAAAGGTTGCCAATTAGATTATAATGCTGCGTTTGACTGCAACAGTTTTAATTCATCTAAGCTCAGTCAGAATGTTGAGAAAGAATAATGTTTTGTTTTACAATTCAAAGTTAATTCAAATTTATTCAAAATTCCCCAGGGTATTTACACGAATTTCTTGAAGTCGCCGCAGTCTAGTAGGTAGGGTGTTGGCTTACTAGACGTAAAGCCAGGGTTCAACCCCAGGCCAGACATCAAGACAAAGTACAGAAAGTATTTTTACATCGACTTCCTCTCAGCAGATTTCTGGCAAGAGCTCTGAGAGTGAATAAAATTGCCATGAAAAAGTTTCTCAAAAATCTGTAGTTCGGAGTCGACTTTAAACTGTAGGTCTCCCACTCATGTATAAAATTAACACACACAACATAAGTGGTGTGAGAAACTAGGTCGTAATCCTGACTGAAGGGTTGTAATGACCAATTATGTATGTGATGCCTATCGACGATTTCCTGCCTTTCAATGATAGACATTCTCAGGAATTGGTGGCAAAACCACTCATGTGGTGTGAGAAACTAGGACGCTGTACAATGGGTCAATTAGACCTCCGGGTGCTGTACTTGTCTTAATTGACAAGTACACGTCCTCTAACCGAACCTAACCTACACAAATTTCTTTTGATTATAATTCAATATGTTTATACATATAGTTGCTTAGTGTTACAAAAATTAGTATTTCTTTTCTTGTAATTTAACATGTATTATAGAATAAATTATTTCATTTATTAGTTCATACATCTCTACTGTTAAGTGTTCTAAATACTTTATTGTGTCAAGTGTTTTGTTACATTTGTGTGGTCTATTTTTTGTTCTTATTTTCGTGATTGCTAGGGGTTTCAAATTACATTAAAACTTATTTAAATGTATTATTATTATTCTATTTATGCATATAGTGTACTTCATTATTATAAGTACACTAGAACATACTCGTATATATGTACCGCCACATAAATGTAAAAGCGTCTGCCACAGTCTTCAATGAAGAAGACATAAATTCAGGACAAAATTAAAAATGTTTGGTATTAAAACTGATTCACTAATAATTGAGAAGATTTATTCTAACTTATTTACTTAATTGGCCATTTAAAACCCTATTATCGGATTTCTGCCTGCGTTAACACATTCTTCCAGGCGCCTTTGTTCCTTGCACGCCTACCCAGCTGGTCATACCAATCCATGACAGGGTTTACTCGATTTTGTGCTGCCAACGCAATCAAGGTCTTCTTCTTCGCCGACTTCCGAAGATCGCCGCGGTGGATCCTCCTCCATTCAAACAACATGGCCGAGCCAACACACCGCTGGATGTTAATATACTGTACAACGTTTATGTCGTTGAGGAGCTCACTGTTGGATCGGATGCGGAAATCATCACGATTCACACTGGACCAAAGATCTTACGTAGTACTTTTCTTTCGCATACTTTCAAGGCTTAATAGAGTCCATGCCTATGCGTTATAAAGTAGCACGGGAGGATGAGCGTCTTATAGAGTATTAGTTTTGTAGTACGAGAGGTCTCTGCTACTCAATTGCTTATTGAGACCACAGTAGCACTAGTTGGCAAGAGTGATCCTCCGCTATATCTCCAGACTGACATCAGTTATGGTGGTAACAGCTGAGCCAAGATAAAGAAATTCCTTAACAGTATCGAAAGCATTGTTATCGACCGTAATCTG
>CAKZFR020000150.1:0-85368 GCA_936449025.2 Sarcophaga subvicina | reverse complement strand
TTTTTGAGAATTTTCATGTATTTTTCGCCAAAATTTGATTTTTCAAAATTGAATACCTCGACTCACAAAATTTTGAAAAAAATCAAATATCTCGACTCACAAAAGTAGTACAGCTTTTTGAGTAGCACGGTTCGAAAGAGGACGTTTTTTCCAATTAAAAAATGGCCATTTATTTTTTTGAGAATTTTCATGTATTTTTGGCCAAAATTTGATTTTTCAAAATTGAATACCTCGACTCACAAAATTTTGAAAAAAATCGAATATCTCGACTCACAAAAGTAGTACAGCTTTTTGAGTAGCACGGTTCGAAAGAGGACGTTTTTTCCAATTAAAAAATGGCCATTTATTTTTTTGAGAATTTTCATGTATTTTTGGCCAAAATTTGATTTTTCAAAATTGAATACCTCGACTCACAAAATTTTGAAAAAAATCGAATATCTCGACTCACAAAAGTAGTACAGTACAGCTTTTTGAGTAGCACGGTTCGAAAGAGGACGTTTTTTCCAATTAAAAAATGGCCATTTATTTTTTTGAGAATTTTCATGTATTTTTGGCCAAAATTTGATTTTTCAAAATTGAATACCTCGACTCACAAAATTTTGAAAAAAATCAAATATCTCGACTCACAAAATTAGTACAGCTTTTTGAGTAGCACGGTTCGAAAGAGGACGTTTTTTCCAATTAAAAAATGGCCATTTATTTTTTTGAGAATTTTCATGTATATTTGGCCAAAATTTGATTTTTCAAAATTGAATACCTCGACTCACAAAATTTTGAAAAAAATCGAATATCTCGACTCACAAAAGTAGTACAGCTTTTTGAGTAGCACGGTTCGAAAGAGGACGTTTTTTCCAATTAAAAAATGGCCATTTATTTTTTTGAGAATTTTCATGTATTTTTGGCCAAAATTTGATTTTTCAAAATTGAATACCTCGACTCACAAAATTTTGAAAAAAATCAAATATCTCGACTCACAAAAGTAGTACAGCTTTTTGAGTAGCACGGTTCGAAAGAGGACGTTTTATCCAATTAAAAAATGGCCATTTATTTTTTTGAGAATTTTCATGAATTTTTGGCCAAAATTCGATTTTTCAAAATTGAATACCTCGACTCACAACATTTTGAAAAAAATCGAATATCTCGACTCACAAAAGTAGTACAGCTTTTTGAGTAGCACGGTTCGAAAGAGGACGTTTTTTCCAATTAAAAAATGGCCATTTATTTTTTTGAGAATTTTCATGTATTTTTGGCCAAAATTTGATTTTTCAAAATTGAATACCTCGGCTCACAAAATTTTGAAAAAAATCGAATATCTCGACTCACAAAAGTAGTACAGCTTTTTGAGTAGCACGGTTCGAAAGAGGACGTTTTTTCCAATTAAAAAATGGCCATTTATTTTTTTGAGAATTTTTATGTATTTTTGGCCAAAATTTGATTTTTCAAAATTGAATACCTCGACTCACAAAATTTTGAAAAAAATCGAATATCTCGACTCACAAAAGTAGTACAGCTTTTTGAGTAGCACGGTTCGAAAGAGGACGTTTTTGCCAATTAAAAAATGGCCATTTATTTTTTTTGAGAATTTTCATGTATTTTTGGCCAAAATTTGATTTTTCAAAATTGAATACCTCGACTCACAAAATTTTGAAAAAAATCGAATATCTCGACTCACAAAAGTAGTACAGCTTTTTGAGTAGCACGGTTCGAAAGAGGACGTTTTTTCCAATTAAAAAATGGCCATTTATTTTTTTGAGAATTTTCATGTATTTTTGGCCAAAATTTGATTTTTCAAAATTGAATACCTCGACTCACAAAATTTTGAAAAAAATCAAATATCTCGACTCACAAAAGTAGTACAGCTTTTTGAGTAGCACGATTCGAAAGAGGACGTTTTTTCCAATTAAAAAATGGCCATTTATTTTTTTGAGAATTTTCATGTATTTTTGGCCAAAATTCGATTTTTCAAAATTGAATACCTCGACTCACAAAATTTTGAATAAAATCGAATATCTCGACTCACAAAAGTAGTACAGCTTTTGGAGTAGCACGGTTCGAAAGAGGACGTTTTTTCCAATTAAAAAATGGTCATTTATTTTTTTGAGGATTTTCATGTATTTTTGGCCAAAATTTGATTTTTCAAAATTGAATACCTCGACTCACAAAATTTTGAATAAAATCGAATATCTCGACTCACAAAAGTAGTACAGCTTTTTGAGTAGCACGGTTCGAAAGAGGACGTTTTATCCAATTAAAAAATGGCCATTTATTTTTTTGAGAATTTTCATGTATTTTTGGCCAAAATTTGATTTTTCAAAATTGAATACCTCGACTCACAAAATTTTGAAAAAAATCAAATATCTCGACTCACAAAAGTAGTACAGCTTTTTGAGTAGCACGGTTCGAAAGAGGACGTTTTTTCCAATTAAAAAATGGCCATTTATTTTTTTGATAAATTTCATGTATTTTTGGCCAAAATTCGATTTTTCAAAATTGAATACCTCGACTCACAAAATTTTGAATAAAATCGAATATCTCGACTCACAAAAGTAGTACAGCTTTTTGAGTAGCACGGTTCGAAAGAGGACGTTTTATCCAATTAAAAAATGGCCATTTATTTTTTTGAGAATTTTCATGAATTTTTGGCCAAAATTCGATTATTCAAAATTGAATACCTCGACTCACAACATTTTGAAAAAAATCGAATATCTCGACTCACAAAAGTAGTACAGCTTTTTGAGTAGCACGGTTCGAAAGAGGACGTTTTTTCCAATTAAAAAATGGCCATTTATTTTTTTGAGAAATTTCACGTATTTTTGGCCAAAATTCGATTTTTCAAAATTGAATACCTCGACTCACAAAATTTTGAATAAAATCGAATATCTCGACTCACAAAAGTAGTACAGGTTTTTGAGTAGCACGGTTCGAAAGAGGACGTTTTTTCCAATTAAAAAATGGTCATTTATTTTTTTGAGGATTTTCATGTATTTTTGGCCAAAATTTGATTTTTCAAAATTGAATACCTCGACTCACAAAATTTTGAAAAAAATCAAATATCTCGACTCACAAAATTAGTACAGCTTTTTGAGTAGCACGGTTCGAAAGAGGACGTTTTTTCCAATTAAAAAATGGCCATTTATTTTTTTGATAAATTTCATGTATTTTTGGCCAAAATTCGATTTTTCAAAATTGAATACCTCGACTCACAAAATTTTGAATAAAATCGAATATCTCGACTCACAAAAGTAGTACAGCTTTTTGAGTAGCACGGTTCGAAAGAGGACGTTTTTTCCAATTAAAAAATGGTCATTTATTTTTTTGAGGATTTTCATGTATTTTTGGCCAAAATTTGATTTTTCAAAATTGAATACCTCGACTCACAAAATTTTGAATAAAATCGAATATCTCGACTCACAAAAGTAGTACAGCTTTTTGAGTAGCACGGTTCGAAAGAGGACGTTTTATCCAATTAAAAAATGGCCATTTATTTTTTTGAGAATTTTCATGAATTTTTGGCCAAAATTCGATTATTCAAAATTGAATACCTCGACTCACAACATTTTGAAAAAAATCGAATATCTCGACTCACAAAAGTAGTACAGCTTTTTGAGTAGCACGGTTCGAAAGAGGACGTTTTTTCCAATTAAAAAATGGCCATTTATTTTTTTGAGAAATTTCACGTATTTTTGGCCAAAATTCGATTTTTCAAAATTGAATACCTCGACTCACAAAATTTTGAATAAAATCGAATATCTCGACTCACAAAAGTAGTACAGCTTTTTGAGTAGCACGGTTCGAAAGAGGACGTTTTTTCCAATTAAAAAATGGTCATTTATTTTTTTGAGGATTTTCATGTATTTTTGGCCAAAATTTGATTTTTCAAAATTGAATACCTCGACTCACAAAATTTTGAATAAAATCGAATATCTCGACTCACAAAAGTAGTACAGCTTTTTGAGTAGCACGGTTCGAAAGAGGACGTTTTATCCAATTAAAAAATGGCCATTTATTTTTTTGAGAATTTTCATGAATTTTTGGCCAAAATTCGATTTTTCAAAATTGAATACCTCGACTCACAACATTTTGAAAAAAATCGAATATCTCGACTCACAAAAGTAGTACAGCTTTTTGAGTAGCACGGTTCGAAAGAGGACGTTTTTTCCAATTAAAAAATGGCCATTTATTTTTTTGAGAATTTTCATGTATTTTTGGCCAAAATTTGATTTTTCAAAATTGAATACCTCGACTCACAAAATTTTGAAAAAAATCGAATATCTCGACTCACAAAAGTAGTACAGCTTTTTGAGTAGCACGGTTCGAAAGAGGACGTTTTTTCCAATTAAAAAATGGCCATTTATTTTTTTGAGAATTTTCATGTATTTTTGGCCAAAATTTGATTTTTCAAAATTGAATACCTCGACTCACAAAATTTTGAAAAAAATCGAATATCTCGACTCACAAAAGTAGTACAGCTTTTTGAGTAGCACGGTTCGAAAGAGGACGTTTTTTCCAATTAAAAAATGGCCATTTATTTTTTTTGAGAATTTTCATGTATTTTTGGCCAAAATTTGATTTTTCAAAATTGAATACCTCGACTCACAAAATTTTGAAAAAAATCAAATATCTCGACTCACAAAAGTAGTACAGCTTTTTGAGTAGCACGATTCGAAAGAGGACGTTTTTTCCAATTAAAAAATGGCCATTTATTTTTTTGAGAATTTTCATGTATTTTTGGCCAAAATTCGATTTTTCAAAATTGAATACCTCGACTCACAAAATTTTGAATAAAATCGAATATCTCGACTCACAAAAGTAGTACAGCTTTTGGAGTAGCACGGTTCGAAAGAGGACGTTTTTTCCAATTAAAAAATGGTCATTTATTTTTTTGAGGATTTTCATGTATTTTTGGCCAAAATTTGATTTTTCAAAATTGAATACCTCGACTCACAAAATTTTGAATAAAATCGAATATCTCGACTCACAAAAGTAGTACAGCTTTTAGAGTAGCACGGTTCGAAAGAGGACGTTTTATCCAATTAAAAAATGGCCATTTATTTTTTTGAGAATTTTCATGTATTTTTGGCCAAAATTTGATTTTTCAAAATTGAATACCTCGACTCACAAAATTTTGAAAAAAATCAAATATCTCGACTCACAAAAGTAGTACAGCTTTTTGAGTAGCACGATTCGAAAGAGGACGTTTTTTCCAATTAAAAAATGGCCATTTATTTTTTTGAGAATTTTCATGTATTTTTGGCCAAAATTCGATTTTTCAAAATTGAATACCTCGACTCACAAAATTTTGAATAAAATCGAATATCTCGACTCACAAAAGTAGTACAGCTTTTGGAGTAGCACGGTTCGAAAGAGGACGTTTTTTCCAATTAAAAAATGTCCATTTATTTTTTTTGAGAATTTTCATGTATTTTTGGCCAAAATTTGATTTTTCAAAATTGAATACCTCGACTCACAAAATTTTGAAAAAAATCGAATATCTCGACTCACAAACGTAGTACAGCTTTTTGAGTAGCACGGTTCGAAAGAGGACGTTTTTTCCAATTAAAAAATGGCCATTTATTTTTTTGAGAATTTTCATGTATTTTTGGCCAAAATTTGATTTTTCAAAATTGAATACCTCGACTCACAAAATTTTGAAAAAAATCAAATATCTCGACTCACAAAAGTAGTACAGCTTTTTGAGTAGCACGATTCGAAAGAGGACGTTTTTTCCAATTAAAAAATGGCCATTTATTTTTTTGAGAATTTTCATGTATTTTTGGCCAAAATTTGATTTTTCAAAATTGAATACCTCGACTCACAAAATTTTGAATAAAATCGAATATCTCGACTCACAAAAGTAGTACAGCTTTTTGAGTAGCACGGTTCGAAAGAGGACGTTTTTTCCAATTAAAAATGGTCATTTATTTTTTTGAGGATTTTCATGTATTTTTGGCCAAAATTTGATTTTTCAAAATTGAATACCTCGACTCACAAAATTTTGAATAAAATCGAATATCTCGACTCACAAAAGTAGTACAGCTTTTTGAGTAGCACGGTTCGAAAGAGGACGTTTTATCCAATTAAAAAATGGCCATTTATTTTTTTGAGAATTTTCATGAATTTTTGGCCAAAATTCGATTTTTCAAAATTGAATACCTCGACTCACAACATTTTGAAAAAAATCGAATATCTCGACTCACAAAAGTAGTACAGCTTTTTGAGTAGCACGGTTCGAAAGAGGACGTTTTTTCCAATTAAAAAATGGCCATTTATTTTTTTGAGAAATTTCACGTATTTTTGGCCAAAATTCGATTTTTCAAAATTGAATACCTCGACTCACAAAATTTTGAATAAAATCGAATATCTCGACTCACAAAAGTAGTACAGCTTTTTGAGTAGCACGGTTCGAAAGAGGACGTTTTTTCCAATTAAAAAATGGTCATTTATTTTTTTGAGGATTTTCATGTATTTTTGGCCAAAATTTGATTTTTCAAAATTGAATACCTCGACTCACAAAATTTTGAATAAAATCGAATATCTCGACTCACAAAAGTAGTACAGCTTTTTGAGTAGCACGGTTCGAAAGAGGACGTTTTATCCAATTAAAAAATGGCCATTTATTTTTTTGAGAATTTTCATGAATTTTTGGCCAAAATTCGATTTTTCAAAATTGAATACCTCGACTCACAACATTTTGAAAAAAATCGAATATCTCGACTCACAAAAGTAGTACAGCTTTTTGAGTAGCACGGTTCGAAAGAGGACGTTTTTTCCAATTAAAAAATGGCCATTTTTTTTTTTGAGAATTTTCATGTATTTTTGGCCAAAATTTGATTTTTCAAAATTGAATACCTCGACTCACAAAATTTTGAATAAAATCGAATATCTCGACTCACAAAAGTAGTACAGCTTTTTGAGTAGCACGGTTCGAAAGAGGACGTTTTATCCAATTAAAAAATGGCCATTTATTTTTTTGAGAATTTTCATGAATTTTTGGCCAAAATTCGATTTTTCAAAATTGAATACCTCGACTCACAAAATTTTGAAAAAAATCGAATATCTCGACTCACAAAAGTAGTACAGCTTTTTGAGTAGCACGGTTCGAAAGAGGACGTTTTTTCCAATTAAAAAATGGCCATTTATTTTTTTGAGAATTTTCATGTATTTTTGGCCAAAATTTGATTTTTCAAAATTGAATACCTCGACTCACAAAATTTTGAAAAAAATCAAATATCTCGACTCACAAAAGTAGTACAGCTTTTTGAGTAGCACGATTCGAAAGAGGACGTTTTTTCCAATTAAAAAATGGCCATTTATTTTTTTGAGAATTTTCATGTATTTTTGGCCAAAATTCGATTTTTCAAAATTGAATACCTCGACTCACAAAATTTTGAATATAATCGAATATCTCGACTCACAAAAGTAGTACAGCTTTTGGAGTAGCACGGTTCGAAAGAGGACGTTTTTTCCAATTAAAAAATGGTCATTTATTTTTTTGAGGATTTTCATGTATTTTTGGCCAAAATTTGATTTTTCAAAATTGAATACCTCGACTCACAAAATTTTGAATAAAATCGAATATCTCGACTCACAAAAGTAGTACAGCTTTTTGAGTAGCACGGTTCGAAAGAGGACGTTTTATCCAATTAAAAAATGGCCATTTATTTTTTTGAGAATTTTCATGTATTTTTGGCCAAAATTTGATTTTTCAAAATTGAATACCTCGACTCACAAAATTTTGAAAAAAATCAAATATCTCGACTCACAAAAGTAGTACAGCTTTTTGAGTAGCACGGTTCGAAAGAGGACGTTTTTTCCAATTAAAAAATGGCCATTTATTTTTTTGATAAATTTCATGTATTTTTGGCCAAAATTCGATTTTTCAAAATTGAATACCTCGACTCACAAAATTTTGAATAAAATCGAATATCTCGACTCACAAAAGTAGTACAGCTTTTTGAGTAGCACGGTTCGAAAGAGGACGTTTTATCCAATTAAAAAATGGCCATTTATTTTTTTGAGAATTTTCATGAATTTTTGGCCAAAATTCGATTATTCAAAATTGAATACCTCGACTCACAACATTTTGAAAAAAATCGAATATCTCGACTCACAAAAGTAGTACAGCTTTTTGAGTAGCACGGTTCGAAAGAGGACGTTTTTTCCAATTAAAAAATGGCCATTTATTTTTTTGAGAAATTTCACGTATTTTTGGCCAAAATTCGATTTTTCAAAATTGAATACCTCGACTCACAAAATTTTGAATAAAATCGAATATCTCGACTCACAAAAGTAGTACAGCTTTTTGAGTAGCACGGTTCGAAAGAGGACGTTTTTTCCAATTAAAAAATGGTCATTTATTTTTTTGAGGATTTTCATGTATTTTTGGCCAAAATTTGATTTTTCAAAATTGAATACCTCGACTCACAAAATTTTGAAAAAAATCAAATATCTCGACTCACAAAAGTAGTACAGCTTTTTGAGTAGCACGGTTCGAAAGAGGACGTTTTTTCCAATTAAAAAATGGTCATTTATTTTTTTGAGGATTTTCATGTATTTTTGGCCAAAATTTGATTTTTCAAAATTGAATACCTCGACTCACAAAATTTTGAATAAAATCGAATATCTCGAATCACAAAAGTAGTACAGCTTTTTGAGTAGCACGGTTCGAAAGAGGACGTTTTATCCAATTAAAAAATGGCCATTTATTTTTTTGAGAATTTTCATGAATTTTTGGCCAAAATTCGATTATTCAAAATTGAATACCTCGACTCACAACATTTTGAAAAAAATCGAATATCTCGACTCACAAAAGTAGTACAGCTTTTTGAGTAGCACGGTTCGAAAGAGGACGTTTTTTCCAATTAAAAAATGGCCATTTATTTTTTTGAGAAATTTCACGTATTTTTGGCCAAAATTCGATTTTTCAAAATTGAATACCTCGACTCACAAAATTTTGAATAAAATCGAATATCTCGACTCACAAAAGTAGTACAGCTTTTTGAGTAGCACGGTTCGAAAGAGGACGTTTTTTCCAATTAAAAAATGGTCATTTATTTTTTTGAGGATTTTCATGTATTTTTGGCCAAAATTTGATTTTTCAAAATTGAATACCTCGACTCACAAAATTTTGAATAAAATCGAATATCTCGACTCACAAAAGTAGTACAGCTTTTTGAGTAGCACGGTTCGAAAGAGGACGTTTTATCCAATTAAAAAATGGCCATTTATTTTTTTGAGAATTTTCATGAATTTTTGGCCAAAATTCGATTTTTCAAAATTGAATACCTCGACTCACAACATTTTGAAAAAAATCGAATATCTCGACTCACAAAAGTAGTACAGCTTTTTGAGTAGCACGGTTCGAAAGAGGACGTTTTTTCCAATTAAAAAATGGCCATTTATTTTTTTGAGAATTTTCATGTATTTTTGGCCAAAATTTGATTTTTCAAAATTGAATACCTCGGCTCACAAAATTTTGAAAAAAATCGAATATCTCGACTCACAAAAGTAGTACAGCTTTTTGAGTAGCACGGTTCGAAAGAGGACGTTTTTTCCAATTAAAAAATGGCCATTTATTTTTTTGAGAATTTTTATGTATTTTTGGCCAAAATTTGATTTTTCAAAATTGAATACCTCGACTCACAAAATTTTGAAAAAAATCGAATATCTCGACTCACAAAAGTAGTACAGCTTTTTGAGTAGCACGGTTCGAAAGAGGACGTTTTTTCCAATTAAAAAATGGCCATTTATTTTTTTTGAGAATTTTCATGTATTTTTGGCCAAAATTTGATTTTTCAAAATTGAATACCTCGACTCACAAAATTTTGAAAAAAATCGAATATCTCGACTCACAAAAGTAGTACAGCTTTTTGAGTAGCACGGTTCGAAAGAGGACGTTTTTTCCAATTAAAAAATGGCCATTTATTTTTTTGAGAATTTTCATGTATTTTTGGCCAAAATTTGATTTTTCAAAATTGAATACCTCGACTCACAAAATTTTGAAAAAAATCAAATATCTCGACTCACAAAAGTAGTACAGCTTTTTGAGTAGCACGATTCGAAAGAGGACGTTTTTCCAATTAAAAAATGGCCATTTATTTTTTTGAGAATTTTCATGTATTTTTGGCCAAAATTCGATTTTTCAAAATTGAATACCTCGACTCACAAAATTTTGAATAAAATCGAATATCTCGACTCACAAAAGTAGTACAGCTTTTGGAGTAGCACGGTTCGAAAGAGGACGTTTTTTCCAATTAAAAAATGGTCATTTATTTTTTTGAGGATTTTCATGTATTTTTGGCCAAAATTTGATTTTTCAAAATTGAATACCTCGACTCACAAAATTTTGAATAAAATCGAATATCTCGACTCACAAAAGTAGTACAGCTTTTAGAGTAGCACGGTTCGAAAGAGGACGTTTTATCCAATTAAAAAATGGCCATTTATTTTTTTGAGAATTTTCTTGTATTTTTGGCCAAAATTTGATTTTTCAAAATTGAATACCTCGACTCACAAAATTTTGAAAAAAATCAAATATCTCGACTCACAAAAGTAGTACAGCTTTTTGAGTAGCACGGTTCGAAAGAGACGTTTTTTCCAATTAAAAAATGGCCATTTATTTTTTTGAGAAATTTCATGTATTTTTGGCCAAAATTCGATTTTTCAAAATTGAATACCTCGACTCACAAAATTTTGAATAAAATCGAATATCTCGACTCACAAAAGTAGTACAGCTTTTTGAGTAGCACGGTTCGAAAGAGGACGTTTTTTCCAATTAAAAAATGGTCATTTATTTTTTTGAGGATTTTCATGTATTTTTGGCCAAAATTTGATTTTTCAAAATTGAATACCTCGGCTCACAAAATTTTGAAAAAAATCGAATATCTCGACTCACAAAAGTAGTACAGCTTTTTGAGTAGCACGGTTCGAAAGAGGACGTTTTTTCCAATTAAAAAATGGCCATTTATTTTTTTGAGAATATTTATGTATTTTTGGCCAAAATTTGATTTTTCAAAATTGAATACCTCGACTCACAAAATTTTGAAAAAAATCGAATATCTCGACTCACAAAAGTAGTACAGCTTTTTGAGTAGCACGGTTCGAAAGAGGACGTTTTTTCCAATTAAAAAATGGCCATTTATTTTTTTTGAGAATTTTCATGTATTTTTGGCCAAAATTTGATTTTTCAAAATTGAATACCTCGACTCACAAAATTTTGAAAAAAATCGAATATCTCGACTCACAAACGTAGTACAGCTTTTTGAGTAGCACGGTTCGAAAGAGGACGTTTTTTCCAATTAAAAAATGGCCATTTATTTTTTTGAGAATTTTCATGTATTTTTGGCCAAAATTTGATTTTTCAAAATTGAATACCTCGACTCACAAAATTTTGAAAAAAATCAAATATCTCGACTCACAAAAGTAGTACAGCTTTTTGAGTAGCACGGTTCGAAAGAGGACGTTTTTTCCAATTAAAAAATGGCCATTTATTTTTTTGAGAAATTTCATGTATTTTTGGCCAAAATTCGATTTTTCAAAATTGAATACCTCGACTCACAAAATTTTGAATAAAATCGAATATCTCGACTCACAAAAGTAGTACAGCTTTTTGAGTAGCACGGTTCGAAAGAGGACGTTTTTTCCAATTAAAAAATGGTCATTTATTTTTTTGAGGATTTTCATGTATTTTTGGCCAAAATTTGATTTTTCAAAATTGAATACCTCGACTCACAAAATTTTGAATAAAATCGAATATCTCGACTCACAAAAGTAGTACAGCTTTTTGAGTAGCACGGTTCGAAAGAGGACGTTTTATCCAATTAAAAAATGGCCATTTATTTTTTTGAGAATTTTCATGAATTTTTGGCCAAAATTCGATTTTTCAAAATTGAATACCTCGACTCACAACATTTTGAAAAAAATCGAATATCTCGACTCACAAAAGTAGTACAGCTTTTTGAGTAGCACGGTTCGAAAGAGGACGTTTTTTCCAATTAAAAAATGGCCATTTATTTTTTTGAGAAATTTCACGTATTTTTGGCCAAAATTCGATTTTTCAAAATTGAATACCTCGACTCACAAAATTTTGAATAAAATCGAATATCTCGACTCACAAAAGTAGTACAGCTTTTTGAGTAGCACGGTTCGAAAGAGGACGTTTTTTCCAATTAAAAAATGGTCATTTATTTTTTTGAGGATTTTCATGTATTTTTGGCCAAAATTTGATTTTTCAAAATTGAATACCTCGACTCACAAAATTTTGAATAAAATCGAATATCTCGACTCACAAAAGTAGTACAGCTTTTTGAGTAGCACGGTTCGAAAGAGGACGTTTTATCCAATTAAAAAATGGCCATTTATTTTTTTGAGAATTTTCATGAATTTTTGGCCAAAATTCGATTTTTCAAAATTGAATACCTCGACTCACAACATTTTGAAAAAAATCGAATATCTCGACTCACAAAAGTAGTACAGCTTTTTGAGTAGCACGGTTCGAAAGAGGACGTTTTTTCCAATTAAAAAATGGCCATTTTTTTTTTGAGAATTTTCATGTATTTTTGGCCAAAATTTGATTTTTCAAAATTGAATACCTCGACTCACAAAATTTTGAATAAAATCGAATATCTCGACTCACAAAAGTAGTACAGCTTTTTGAGTAGCACGGTTCGAAAGAGGACGTTTTATCCAATTAAAAAATGGCCATTTATTTTTTTGAGAATTTTCATGAATTTTTGGCCAAAATTCGATTTTTCAAAATTGAATACCTCGACTCACAACATTTTGAAAAAAATCGAATATCTCGACTCACAAAAGTAGTACAGCTTTTTGAGTAGCACGGTTCGAAAGAGGACGTTTTTTCCAATTAAAAAATGGCCATTTATTTTTTTGAGAAATTTCACGTATTTTTGGCCAAAATTCGATTTTTCAAAATTGAATACCTCGACTCACAAAATTTTGAATAAAATCGAATATCTCGACTCACAAAAGTAGTACAGCTTTTTGAGTAGCACGGTTCGAAAGAGGACGTTTTTTCCAATTAAAAAATGGTCATTTATTTTTTTGAGGATTTTCATGTATTTTTGGCCAAAATTTGATTTTTCAAAATTGAATACCTCGACTCACAAAATTTTGAATAAAATCGAATATCTCGACTCACAAAAGTAGTACAGCTTTTTGAGTAGCACGGTTCGAAAGAGGACGTTTTATCCAATTAAAAAATGGCCATTTATTTTTTTGAGAATTTTCATGAATTTTTGGCCAAAATTCGATTTTTCAAAATTGAATACCTCGACTCACAACATTTTGAAAAAAATCGAATATCTCGACTCACAAAAGTAGTACAGCTTTTTGAGTAGCACGGTTCGAAAGAGGACGTTTTTTCCAATTAAAAAATGGCCATTTTTTTTTTTGAGAATTTTCATGTATTTTTGGCCAAAATTTGATTTTTCAAAATTGAATACCTCGGCTCACAAAATTTTGAAAAAAATCGAATATCTCGACTCACAAAAGTAGTACAGCTTTTTGAGTAGCACGGTTCGAAAGAGGACGTTTCTTCCAATTAAAAAATGGCCATTTATTTTTTTGAGAATTTTCATGTATTTTTGGCCAAAATTCGATTTTTCAAAATTGAATACCTCGACTCACAAAATTTTGAATAAAATCGAATATCTCGACTCACAAAAGTAGTACAGCTTTTTGAGTAGCACGGTTCGAAAGAGGACGTTTTTTCCAATTAAAAAATGGCCATTTATTTTTTTGAGAATTTTCATGTATTTTTGGCCAAAATTTGATTTTTCAAAATTGAATACCTCGACTCACAAAATTTTGAAAAAAATCAAATATCTCGACTCACAAAAGTAGTACAGCTTTTTGAGTAGCACGGTTCGAAAGACGACGTTTTTTCCAATTAAAAAATGGCCATTTATTTTTTTGAGAATTTTCATGTATTTTTGGCCAAAATTCGATTTTTCAAAATTGAATACCTCGACTCACAAAATTTTGTATAAAATCGAATATCTCGACTCACAAAAGTAGTACAGCTTTTGGAGTAGCACGGTTCGAAAGAGGACGTTTTTTCCAATTAAAAAATGGTCATTTATTTTTTTGAGGATTTTCATGTATTTTTGGCCAAAATTTGATTTTTCAAAATTGAATACCTCGACTCACAAAATTTTGAATAAAATCGAATATCTCGACTCACAAAAGTAGTACAGCTTTTTGAGTAGCACGGTTCGAAAGAGGACGTTTTATCCAATTAAAAAATGGCCATTTATTTTTTTGAGAATTTTCATGTATTTTTGGCCAAAATTTGATTTTTCAAAATTGAATACCTCGACTCACAAAATTTTGAAAAAAATCAAATATCTCGACTCACAAAAGTAGTACAGCTTTTTGAGTAGCACGGTTCGAAAGAGGACGTTTTTTCCAATTAAAAAATGGCCATTTATTTTTTTGAGAAATTTCATGTATTTTTGGCCAAAATTCGATTTTTCAAAATTGAATACCTCGACTCACAAAATTTTGAATAAAATCGAATATCTCGACTCACAAAAGTAGTACAGCTTTTTGAGTAGCACAGTTCGAAAGAGGACGTTTTTTCCAATTAAAAAATGGTCATTTATTTTTTTGAGGATTTTCATGTATTTTTGGCCAAAATTTGATTTTTCAAAATTGAATACCTCGACTCACAAAATTTTGAATAAAATCGAATATCTCGACTCACAAAAGCAGTACAGCTTTTTGAGTAGCACGGTTCGAAAGAGGACGTTTCATCCAATTAAAAAATGGCCATTTATTTTTTTGAGAATTTTCATGAATTTTTGGCCAAAATTCGATTTTTCAAAATTGAATACCTCGACTCACAACATTTTGAAAAAAATCGAATATCTCGACTCACAAAAGTAGTACAGCTTTTTGAGTAGCACGGTTCGAAAGAGGACGTTTTTTCCAATTAAAAAATGGCCATTTATTTTTTTGAGAAATTTCGCGTATTTTTGGCCAAAATTCGATTTTTCAAAATTGAATACCTCGACTCACAAAATTTTGAATAAAATCGAATATCTCGACTCACAAAAGTAGTACAGCTTTTTGAGTAGCACGGTTCGAAAGAGGACGTTTTATCCAATTAAAAAATGGCCATTTATTTTTTTGAGAATTTTCATGAATTTTTGGCCAAAATTCGATTTTTCAAAATTGAATACCTCGACTCACAACATTTTGAAAAAAATCGAATATCTCGACTCACAAAAGTAGTACAGCTTTTTGAGTAGCACGGTTCGAAAGAGGACGTTTTTTCCAATTAAAAAATGGCCATTTTTTTTTGAGAATTTTCATGTATTTTTGGCCAAAATTTGATTTTTCAAAATTGAATACCTCGGCTCACAAAATTTTGAAAAAAATCGAATATCTCGACTCACAAAAGTAGTACAGCTTTTTGAGTAGCACGGTTCGAAAGAGGACGTTTTTTCCAATTAAAAAATGGCCATTTAAATTTTTGAGAATTTTCATGTATTTTTGGCCAAAATTCGATTTTTCAAAATTGAATACCTCGACTCACAAAATTTTGAATAAAATCGAATATCTCGACTCACAAAAGTAGTACAGCTTTTTGAGTAGCACGGTTCGAAAGAGGACGTTTTTTCCAATTAAAAAATGGCCATTTATTTTTTTGAGAATTTTCATGTATTTTTGGCCAAAATTTGATTTTTCAAAATTGAATACCTCGACTCACAAAATTTTCAAAAAAATCGAATATCTCGACTCACAAAAGTAGTACAGCTTTTTGAGTAGCACGGTTCGAAAGAGGACGTTTTTTCCAAAGTTATAAGAGTTTACATTTAACTTGCCTTGATATCTTAAAGTGGGCGTGACTAAAATTATAAGTATTTCTTCAATTCTTATAACTTTGTAAGTAGAGCACCAATTTTTATAAATTTAGTATCAAATAAAAGCTAATAATCCATACTTTCATTATCTTATATTACCTGCCACCCCACTCTTTTTCTTCTTCTTATTTTTCTTCGAAATATGCAAAGTTAGAAGCTAGTATATTTAATCTATCTAAAAATGCTTAAGTGGGCGTAGCTGTACTAGGTATTGGAAGAAAATGTTAGCTTAGGTTCTTAGCTTTCGTTTGCTACCAAATTTATTAAAATTGATGCTAAGTAGGCAAAGTTATAAGAGTTTTACCAAACTCCGCCTTTTTTGTGTTGGATGCGTATAGTATTTCTTCAACTTCTGATAACTTTGTAAGTAGAGCACCAATTTTTATAAATTTAGTATCAAATAAAAGCTAATAATCCATACTTTAATATTCTTATATTACTTGCCACGCCCACTCTTTTTCTTCTTCTTATTTTTCTTCGAAATATGCAAAGTTAGAAGCTAGTATATTTAATCTATTACAAAATGATTCAGTGGGTGTGGCTCTACTAGGTATTGGAAGATAATGTTAGCTTAGGTTCTTAGCTTTCGTTTGGTACCAAATTTATTAAAATTGATGCTAAATAGGCAAAGTTATAAGAGTTTACATTTAACTTGCCTTGATATCTTAAAGTGGGCGTGGCAAAAATTATAAGTATTCCTTCAACTCTTATAACTTTGTAAGTAGAGCACCAATTTTTATAAATTTAGTATCAAATAAAAGCTAATAATCCGTACTTTCATATTCTTATATTATATGCCACGCCCACTCTTTTTCTTCTTCTTATTTTTCTTCGAAATATGCAAAGTTAGAAGCTAGTATATTTAATCTATCTAAAAATGCTTAAGTGGGCGTGGCTGTACTAGGTATTGGAAGAAAATGTTAGCTTAGGTTCTTAGCTTTCGTTTGCTACCAAATTTATTAAAATTGATCCTAAGTAGGCAAAGTTATAAGAGTTTTACCAAACTCCGCCTTTTTTTGTGTTGGATGCGTATAGTATTTCTTCAACTTCTTATAACTTTGTAAGTAGAGCACCAATTTTTATAAATTTACTATCAAATAAAAGCTAATAATCCGTACTTTCATATTCTAATATTACTTGCCACGCCCACTCTTTTTCTTCTTCTTATTTTTCTTCGAAATGTGCAAAGTTAGAAGCTAGTATATTTAATCTATCTCAAAATGATTCAGTGGGTGTGGCTCTACTAGGTATTGGAAGAAAATGTTAGCTTAGGTTCTTAGCTTTCTTTTGATACCAAATTTATTAAAATTGATGCTAAGTAGGCAAAGTTATAAGAGTTTACATTTAACTTGCCTTGATATCTTAAAGTGGGCGTGACAAAAATTATAAGTATTTCTTCAATTCTTATAACTTTGTAAGTAGAGCACCAATTTTTATAAATTTAGTATCGAATAAAAGCTAATAATCCATACTTTCATTATCTTATATTACCTGCCACCCCACTCTTTTTCTTCTTCTTATTTTTCTTCGAAATATGCAAAGTTAGAAGCTAGTATATTTAATCTATCTAAAAATGCTTAAGTGGGCGTGGCTGTACTAGGTATTGGAAGAAAATGTTAGCTTAGGTTCTTAGCTTTCGTTTGCTACCAAATTTATTAAAATTGATGCTAAGTAGGCAAAGTTATAAGAGTTTTACCAAACTCCACCTTTTTTTGTGTTGGATGCGTATAGTATTTCTTCAACTTCTGATAACTTTGTAAGTAGAGCACCAATTTTTATAAATTTAGTATCAAATAAAAGCTAATAATCCATACTTTCATATTCTTATATTACTTGCCACGCCCACTCTTTTTCATCTTCTTATTTTTCTTCGAAATATGCAAAGTTAGAAGCTAGTATATTTAATCTATCTGAAAATGATTCAGTGGGTGTGGCTCTACTAGGTATTGGAAGAGAATGTTAGCTTAGGTTCTTAGCTTTCGTTTGGTACCAAATTTATTAAAATTGATGCTAAATAGGCAAAGTTATAAGAGTTTACATTTAGCTTGCCTTGATATCTTAAAGTGGGCGTGGCAAAAATTATAAGTATTTCTTCAACTCTTATAACTTTGTAAGTAGAGCACCAATTTTTATAAATTTAGTATCAAATAAAAGCTAATAATCCGTACTTTCATATTCTTATATTGTATGCCACGCCCACTCTTTTTCTTCTTCTTATTTTTCTTCGAAATATGCAAAGTTAGAAGCTAGTATATTTAATCTATCTAAGAATGTTTCAGTGGGCGTGGCTGTAATAGGTATTGAAAGAAAATATTAGCTAAGGTTCTTAGCTTTCGTTTGCTACCAAATTTATTAAAATTGATGCTAAGTAGGCAAAGTTATAAGAGTTTTACCAAACTCCGCCTTTTTTTGTGTTGGATGCGTATAGTATTTCTTCAACTTCAGATAACTTTGTAAGTAGAGCACCAATTTTTATAAATTTAGTATCAAATAAAAGCTAATAATCCATACTTTCATATTCTTATATTACTTGCCACGCCCACTCTTTTTCATTTTCTTATTTTTCTTCGAAATATGCAAAGTTAGAAGCTAGTATATTTAATCTATCTGAAAATGATTCAGTGGGTGTGGCTCTACTAGGTATTGGAAGAGAATGTTAGCTTAGGTTCTTAGCTTTCGTTTGGTACCAAATTTATTAAAATTGATGCTAAATAGGCAAAGTTATAAGTGTTTACATTTAACTTGCCTTGATATCTTAAAGTGGGCGTGGCAAAAATTATAAGTATTTCTTCAACTCTTATAACTTTGTAAGTAGAGCACCAATTTTTATAAATTTAGTATCAAATAAAAGCTAATAATCCATACTTTCATATTCTTATATTACTTGCCACGCCCACTCTTTTTCTTCTTCTTATTTTTCTTCGAAATATGCAAAGTTAGAAGCTAGTATATTTAATCTATCTCAAAATGATTCAGTGGGTGTGGCTCTACTAGGTATTGGAAGAGAATGTTAGCTTAGGTTCTTAGCTTTCGTTTGGTTCCAAATTTATTAAAATTGATGCTAAATAGGCAAAGTTATAACAGTTTACATTTAACTTGCCTTGATATCTTAAAGTGGGCGTGGCAAAAATTATAAGTATTTCTTCAACTCTTATAACTTTGTAAATAGAGCACCAATTTTTATAAATTTAGTATCAAATAAAAGCTAATAATCCGTACTTTCATATTCTTATATTGTATGCCACGCCCACTCTTTTTCTTCTTCTTATTTTTCTTCGATATATGCAAAGTTAGAAGCTAGTATATTTAATCTATCTAAAAATGTTTCAGTGGGCGTGGCTGTAATAGGTATTGGAAGAAAATATTAGCTAAGGTTCTTAGCTTTCGTTTGCTACCAAATTTATCAAAATTGATGCTAAGTAGGCAAAGTTATAAGAGTTTTACCAAACTCCGCCTTTTTTTGTGTTGGATGCGTATAGTATTTCTTCAACTTCTGATAACTTTGTAAGTAGAGCACCAATTTTTATAAATTTACTATCAAATAAAAGCTAATAATCCGTACTTTCATATTCTAATATTACTTGCCACGCCCACTCTTTTTCTTCCTCTTATTTTTCTTCGAAATATGCAAAGTTAGAAGTTAGTATATTTAATCTATCTCAAAATGATTCAATGGGTGTGGCTCTACTAGGTATTGGAAGAAAATGTTAGCTTAGGTTCTTAGCTTTCGTTTGATACCAAATTTATTAAAATTGATGCTAAGTAGGCAATGTTATAAGAGTTTACATTTAACTTGCCTTGATATCTTAAAGTGGGCGTGACAAAAATTATAAGTATTTCTTCAATTCTTATAACTTTGTAAGTAGAGCACCAATTTTTATAAATTTAGTATAAAATAAAAGCTAATAATCCGTACTTTCATTATCTTATATTACCTGCCACCCCACTCTTTTTCTTCTTCTTATTTTTCTTCGAAATATGCAAAGTTAGAAGCTAGTATATTTAATCTATCTAAAAATGCTTAGGTGGGCGTGGCTGTACTAGGTATTGGAAGAAAATGTTAGCTTATGTTCTTAGCTTTCGTTTGCTACCAAATTTATTAAAATTGATGCTAAGTAGGCAAAGTTATAAGAGTTTTACCAAACTCCGCCTTTTTTTGTGTTGGATGCGTATAGTATTTCTTCAACTTCTGATAACTTTGTAAGTAGAGCACCAATTTTTATAAATTTAGTATCAAATAAAAACTAATAGTCCATACTTTCATATTCTTATATTACTTGCCACGCCCACTCTTTTTCTTCTTCTTATTTTTCTTCGAAATATGCAAAGTTAGAAGCTAGTATATTTAATCTATCTCAAAATGATTCAGTGGGTGTGGCTCTACTATGTATTGGAAGAGAATGTTAGCTTAGGTTCTTAGCTTTCGTTTGGTTCCAAATTTATTAAAATTGATGCTAAATAGGCAAAGTTATAAGAGTTTACATTTAACTTGCCTTGAAATCTTAAAGTGGGCGTGGCAAAAATTATAAGTATTTCTTCAACTCTTATAACTTTGTAAATAGAGCACCAATTTTTATAAATTTAGTATCAAATAAAAGCTAATAATCCGTACTTTCATATTCTTATATTGTATGCCACGCCCACTCTTTTTCTTCTTCTTATTTTTCTTCGAAATATGCAAAGTTAGAAGCTAGTATATTTAATCTATCTAAAAATGTTTCAGTGGGCGTGGCTGTAATAGGTATTGGAAGAAAATATTAGCTAAGGTTCTTAGCTTTCGTTTGCTACCAAATTTATCAAAATTGATGCTAAGTAGGCAAAGTTATAAGAGTTTTACCAAACTCCGCCTTTTTTTGTGTTGGATGCGTATAGTATTTCTTCAACTTCTGATAACTTTGTAAGTAGAGCACCAATTTTTATAAATTTAGTATCAAATAAAAGCTAATAATCCGTACTTTCATTATCTTATATTACCTGCCACCCCACTCTTTTTCTTCTTCTTATTTTTCTTCGAAATATGCAAAGTCAGAAGCTAGTATATTTAATCTATCTAAAAATGCTTAAGTGGGCGTGGCTGTACTAGGTATTGGAAGAAAATGTTATCTTAGGTTCTTAGCTTTCGTTTGCTACCAAATTTATTAAAATTGATGCTAAGTAGGCAAAGTTATAAGAGTTTTACCAAACTCCGCCTTTTTTTGTGTTGGATGCGTATAGTATTTCTTCAACTTCTGATAACCTTGTAAGTAGAGCACCAATTTTTATAAATTTAGTATCAAATAAAAGCTAATAATCCATACTTTCATATTCTTATATTACTTGCCACGCCCACTTTTTTTCTTCTTCTTATTTTTCTTCGAAATATGCAAAGTTAGAAGCTAGTATATTTAATCTATCTCAAAATGATTCAGTGGGTGTGGCTCTACTAGGTATTGGAAGAGAATGTTAGCTTAGGTTCTTAGCTTTCGTTTGGTACCAAATTTATTAAAATTGATGCTAAATAGGCAAAGTTATAAGTGTTTACATTTAACTTGCCTTGATATCTTAAAGTGGGCGTGGCAAAAATTATAAGTATTCCTTCAACTCTTATAACTTTGTAAGTAGAGCACCAATTTTTATAAATTTAGTATCAAATAAAAGTTAATAATCCGTACTTTCATATTCTTATATTGTATGCCACGCCCACTCTTTTTCTTCTTCTTATTTTTCTTCGAAATATGCAAAGTTAGAAGCTAGTATATTTAATCTATCTAAAAATGTTTCAGTGGGCGTGGCTGTAATAGGTAGTGGAAGAAAATATTAGCTAAGGTTCTTAGCTTTCGTTTGCTACCAAATTTATTAAAATTAATGCTAAGTAGGCAAAGTTATAAGAGTTTTACCAAACTCTTTTGTGTTGGATGCGTATAGTATTTCTTCAACTTCCGATAACTTTGTAAGTAGAGCACCAATTTTTATAAATTTAGTATCAAATAAAAGCTAATAATCCATACTTTCATATTCTAATATTACTTGCCACGCCCACTCTTTTTCTTCTTCTTATTTTTCTTCGAAATATGCAAAGTTAGAAGCTAGTATATTTAATCTATCTCAAAATGATTCAGTCGGTGTGGCTCTACTAGGTATTGGAAGAAAATGTTAGCGTAGGTTCTTAGCTTTCGTTTGATACCAAATTTATTAAAATTGATGCTAAGTAAGCAAAGTTATAAGAGTTTACATTTAACTTGCCTTGATATCTTAAAGTGGGCGTGACAAAAATTATAAGTATTTCTTCAATTCTTATAACTTTGTAAGTAGAGCACCAATTTTTATAAATTTAGTATCAAATAAAAGCTAATAATCCATACTTTCATATTCTTATATTACTTGCCACGCCCACTCTTTTTCATTTTCTTATTTTTCTTCGAAATATGCAAAGTTAGAAGCTAGTATATTTAATCTATCTCAAAATGATTCAGTGGGTGTGGCTCTACTAGGTATTGGAAGAGAATGTTAGCTTAGGTTCTTAGCTTTCGTTTGGTACCAAATTTATTAAAATTGATGCTAAGTAGGCAAAGTTATAAGAGTTTACATTTAACTTGCCTTGATATCTTAAAGTGGGCGTGACAAAAATTATAAGTATTTCTTCAATTCTTATAACTTTGTAAGTAGAGCACCAATTTTTATAAATTTAGTATCAAATAAAAGCTAATAATCCGTACTTTCATTATCTTATATTACCTGCCACCCCACTCTTTTTCTTCTTCTTATTTTTCTTCGAAATATGCAAAGTTAGAAGCTAGTATATTTAATCTATCTAAAAATGCTTAGGTGGGCGTGGCTGTACTAGGTATTGGAAGAAAATGTTAGCTTATGTTCTTAGCTTTCGTTTGCTACCAAATTTATTAAAATTGATGCTAAGTAGGCAAAGTTATAAGAGTTTTACCAAACTCCGCCTTTTTTGTGTTGGATGCGTATAGTATTTCTTCAACTTCTGATAACTTTGTAAGTAGAGCACCAATTTTTATATATTTAGTATCAAATAAAAGCTAATAATCCATACTTTCATATTCTTATATTACTTGCCACGCCCACTCCTTTTCTTCTTCTTATTTTTCTTCGAAATATGCAAAGTTAGAAGCTAGTATATTTAATCTATCTCAAAATGATTCAGTGGGTGTGGCTCTACTAGGTATTGGAAGAGAATGTTAGCTTAGGTTCTTAGCTTTCGTTTGGTTCCAAATTTATTAAAATTGATGCTAAATAGGCAAAGTTATAAGAGTTTACATTTAACTTGCCTTGATATCTTAAAGTGGGCGTGGCAAAAATTATAAGTATTTCTTCAACTCTTATAACTTTGTAAATAGAGC
This sequence comes from Sarcophaga subvicina, assembly GCA_936449025.2. Classification (NCBI taxonomy): domain Eukaryota; kingdom Metazoa; phylum Arthropoda; class Insecta; order Diptera; family Sarcophagidae; genus Sarcophaga; species Sarcophaga subvicina. The sequence goes on along the minus strand of CAKZFR020000150.1, from coordinate 62,141 downwards.
ACCAATTTTTATAAATTTAGTATCAAATAAAAGCTAATAATCCGTACTTTCATATTCTTATATTGTATGCCACGCCCACTCTTTTTCTTCTTCTTATTTTTCTTCGATATATGCAAAGTTAGAAGCTAGTATATTTAATCTATCTAAAAATGTTTCAGTGGGCGTGGCTGTAATAGGTATTGGAAGAAAATATTAGCTAAGGTTCTTAGCTTTCGTTTGCTACCAAATTTATCAAAATTGATGCTAAGTAGGCAAAGTTATAAGAGTTTTACCAAACTCCGCCTTTTTTTGTGTTGGATGCGTATAGTATTTCTTCAACTTCTGATAACTTTGTAAGTAGAGCACCAATTTTTATAAATTTAGTATCAAATAAAAGCTAATAATCCGTACTTTCATATTCTAATATTACTTGCCACGCCCACTCTTTTTCTTCCTCTTATTTTTCTTCGAAATATGCAAAGTTAGAAGTTAGTATATTTAATCTATCTCAAAATGATTCAGTGGGTGTGGCTCTACTAGGTATTGGAAGAAAATGTTAGCTTAGGTTCTTAGCTTTCGTTTGATACCAAATTTATTAAAATTGATGCTAAGTAGGCAATGTTATAAGAGTTTACATTTAACTTGCCTTGATATCTTAAAGTGGGCGTGACAAAAATTATAAGTATTTCTTCAATTCTTATAACTTTGTAAGTAGAGCACCAATTTTTATAAATTTAGTATAAAATAAAAGCTAATAATCCGTACTTTCATTATCTTATATTACCTGCCACCCCACTCTTTTTCTTCTTCTTATTTTACTTCGAAATATGCAAAGTTAGAAGCTAGTATATTTAATCTATCTAAAAATGCTTAGGTGGGCGTGGCTGTACTAGGTATTGGAAGAAAATGTTAGCTTATGTTCTTAGCTTTCGTTTGCTACCAAATTTATTAAAATTGATGCTAAGTAGGCAAAGTTATAAGAGTTTTACCAAACTCCGCCTTTTTTTGTGTTGGATGCGTATAGTATTTCTTCAACTTCTGATAACTTTGTAAGTAGAGCACCAATTTTTATAAATTTAGTATCAAATAAAAGCTAATAGTCCATACTTTCATATTCTTATATTACTTGCCACGCCCACTCTTTTTCTTCTTCTTATTTTTCTTCGAAATATGCAAAGTTAGAAGCTAGTATATTTAATCTATCTCAAAATGATTCAGTGGGTGTGGCTCTACTATGTATTGGAAGAGAATGTTAGCTTAGGTTCTTAGCTTTCGTTTGGTTCCAAATTTATTAAAATTGATGCTAAATAGGCAAAGTTATAAGAGTTTACATTTAACTTGCCTTGAAATCTTAAAGTGGGCGTGGCAAAAATTATAAGTATTTCTTCAACTCTTATAACTTTGTAAATAGAGCACCAATTTTTATAAATTTAGTATCAAATAAAAGCTAATAATCCGTACTTTCATATTCTTATATTGTATGCCACGCCCACTCTTTTTCTTCTTCTTATTTTACTTCGAAATATGCAAAGTTAGAAGCTAGTATATTTAATCTATCTAAAAATGCTTAGGTGGGCGTGGCTGTACTAGGTATTGGAAGAAAATGTTAGCTTATGTTCTTAGCTTTCGTTTGCTACCAAATTTATTAAAATTGATGCTAAGTAGGCAAAGTTATAAGAGTTTTACCAAACTCCGCCTTTTTTTGTGTTGGATGCGTATAGTATTTCTTCAACTTCTGATAACTTTGTAAGTAGAGCACCAATTTTTATAAATTTAGTATCAAATAAAAGCTAATAGTCCATACTTTCATATTCTTATATTACTTGCCACGCCCACTCTTTTTCTTCTTCTTATTTTTCTTCGAAATATGCAAAGTTAGAAGCTAGTATATTTAATCTATCTCAAAATGATTCAGTGGGTGTGGCTCTACTATGTATTGGAAGAGAATGTTAGCTTAGGTTCTTAGCTTTCGTTTGGTTCCAAATTTATTAAAATTGATGCTAAATAGGCAAAGTTATAAGAGTTTACATTTAACTTGCCTTGAAATCTTAAAGTGGGCGTGGCAAAAATTATAAGTATTTCTTCAACTCTTATAACTTTGTAAATAGAGCACCAATTTTTATAAATTTAGTATCAAATAAAAGCTAATAATCCGTACTTTCATATTCTTATATTGTATGCCACGCCCACTCTTTTTCTTCTTCTTATTTTTCTTCGAAATATGCAAAGTTAGAAGCTAGTATATTTAATCTATCTAAAAATGTTTCAGTGGGCGTGGCTGTAATAGGTATTGGAAGAAAATATTAGCTAAGGTTCTTAGCTTTCGTTTGCTACCAAATTTATCAAAATTGATGCTAAGTAGGCAAAGTTATAAGAGTTTTACCAAACTCCGCCTTTTTTTGTGTTGGATGCGTATAGTATTTCTTCAACTTCTGATAACTTTGTAAGTAGAGCACCAATTTTTATAAATTTAGTATCAAATAAAAGCTAATAATCCGTACTTTCATTACCTTATATTACCTGCCACCCCACTCTTTTTCTTCTTCTTATTTTTCTTCGAAATATGCAAAGTCAGAAGCTAGTATATTTAATCTATCTAAAAATGCTTAAGTGGGCGTGGCTGTACTAGGTATTGGAAGAAAATGTTATCTTAGGTTCTTAGCTTTCGTTTGCTACCAAATTTATTAAAATTGATGCTAAGTAGGCAAAGTTATAAGAGTTTTAAAAAACTCCGCCTTTTTTTGTGTTGGATGCGTATAGTATTTCTTCAACTTCTGATAACCTTGTAAGTAGAGCACCAATTTTTATAAATTTAGAATCAAATAAAAGCTAATAATCCATACTTTCATATTCTTATATTACTTGCCACGCCCACTTTTTTTCTTCTTCTTATTTTTCTTCGAAATATGCAAAGTTAGAAGCTAGTATATTTAATCTATCTCAAAATGATTCAGTGGGTGTGGCTCTACTAGGTATTGGAAGAGAATGTTAGCTTAGGTTCTTAGCTTTCGTTTGGTACCAAATTTATTAAAATTGATGTTAAGTAGGCAAAGTTATAAGAGTTTACATTTAACTTGCCTTGATATCTTAAAGTTGGCGTGACAAAAATTATAAATATTTCTTCAATTCTTATAACTTTGTAAGTAGAGCACCAATTTTTATAAATTTAGTATCAAATAAAATCTAATAATCCGTACTTTCATTATCTTATATTACCTGCCACCCCACTCTTTTTCTTCCTCTTATTTTTCTTCGAAATATGCAAAGTTAGAAGCTAGTATATTTAATCTATCTAAAAATGCTTAAGTGGGCGTGGCTGTACTAGGTATTGGAAGAAAATGTTATCTTAGGTTCTTAGCTTTCGTTTGCTACCAAATTTATCAAAATTGATGCTAAGTAGGCAAAGTTATAAGAGTTTTACCAAACTCCGCCTTTTTTTGTGTTGGATGCGTATAGTATTTCTTTAACTTCTGATAACTTTGTAAGTAGAGCACCAACTTTTATAAATTTAGTATCAGATAAAAGCTAATAATCCGTACTTTCATATTCTAATATTACTTGCCACGCCCACTCTTTTTCTTCTTCTTATTTTTCTTCGAAATATGCAAAGTTAGAAGCTAGTATATTTAATCTATCTCAAAATGATTCAGTGGGTGTGGCTCTACTATGTATTGGAAGAGAATGTTAGCTTAGGTTCTTAGCTTTCGTTTGGTTCCAAATTTATTAAAATTGATGCTAAATAGGCAAAGTTATAAGAGTTTACATTTAACTTGCCTTGAAATCTTAAAGTGGGCGTGGCAAAAATTATAAGTATTTCTTCAACTCTTATAACTTTGTAAATAGAGCACCAATTTTTATAAATTTAGTATCAAATAAAAGCTAATAATCCGTACTTTCATATTCTTATATTGTATGCCACGCCCACTCTTTTTCTTCTTCTTATTTTTCTTCGAAATATGCAAAGTTAGAAGCTAGTATATTTAATCTATCTAAAAATGTTTCAGTGGGCGTGGCTGTAATAGGTATTGGAAGAAAATATTAGCTAAGGTTCTTAGCTTTCGTTTGCTACCAAATTTATCAAAATTGATGCTAAGTAGGCAAAGTTATAAGAGTTTTACCAAACTCCGCCTTTTTTTGTGTTGGATGCGTATAGTATTTCTTTAACTTCTGATAACTTTGTAAGTAGAGCACCAACTTTTATAAATTTAGTATCAGATAAAAGCTAATAATCCGTACTTTCATATTCTAATATTACTTGCCACGCCCACTCTTTTTCTTCTTCTTATTTTTCTTCGAAATATGCAAAGTTAGACGCTAGTATATTTAATCTATCTCAAAATGATTCAGTGGGTGTGGCTCTACTAGGTATTGGAAGAAAATGTTAGCTTAGGTTCTTAGCTTTCGTTTGATACCAAATTTATTAAAATTGATGTTAAGTAGGCAAAGTTATAAGAGTTTACATTTAACTTGCCTTGATATCTTAAAGTTGGCGTGACAAAAATTATAAATATTTCTTCAATTCTTATAACTTTGTAAGTAGAGCACCAATTTTTATAAATTTAGTATCAAATAAAATCTAATAATCCGTACTTTCATTATCTTATATTACCTGCCACCCCACTCTTTTTCTTCCTCTTATTTTTCTTCGAAATATGCAAAGTTAGAAGCTAGTATATTTAATCTATCTAAAAATGCTTAAGTGGGAGTGGCTGTACTAGGTATTGGAAGAAAATGTTAGCTTAGGTTCTTAGCTTTCGTTTGCTACCAAATTTATTAAAATTGATGCTAAGTAGGCAAAGTTATAAGAGTTTTACCAAACTCCGCCTTTTTTGTGTTGGATGCGTATAGTATTTCTTCAACTTCTGATAACTTTGTAAGTAGAGCACCAATTTTTATAAATTTAGTATCAAATAAAAGCTAATAATCCGTACTTTCATATTCTAATATTACTTGCCACGCCCACTCTTTTTCTTCCTCTTATTTTTCTTCGAAATATGCAAAGTTAGAAGCTAGTATATTTAATCTATCTAAAAATGCTTAAGTGGGAGTGGCTGTACTAGGTATTGGAAGAAAATGTTAGCTTAGGTTCTTAGCTTTCGTTTGCTACCAAATTTATTAAAATTGATGCTAAGTAGGCAAAGTTATAAGAGTTTTACCAAACTCCGCCTTTTTTGTGTTGGATGCGTATAGTATTTCTTCAACTTCTTATAACTTTGTAAGTAGAGCACCAATTTTTATAAATTTACTATAAAATAAAAGCTAATAATCCGTACTTTCATATTCTAATATTACTGGCAACGCCCACTCTTTTTCTTCTTCTTATTTTTCTTCGAAATGTGCAAAGTTAGAAGCTAGTATATTTAATCTATCTCAAAATGATTCAGTGGGTGTGGCTCTACTAGGTATTGGAAGAAAATGTTAGCTTAGGTTCTTAGCTTTCGTTTGATACCAAATTTATTAAAATTGATGCTAAGTAGGCAAAGTTATAAGAGTTTACATTTAACTTGCCTTGATATCTTAAAGTGGGCGTGACAAAAATTATAAGTATTTCTTCAATTCTTATAACTTTGTAAGTAGAGCACCAATTTTTATAAATTTAGTATCAAATAAAAGCTAATAATCCGTACTTTCATTATCTTATATTACCTGCCACCCCACTCTTTTTCTTCTTCTTATTTTTCTTCGAAATATGCAAAGTTAGAAGCTAGTATATTTAATCTATCTAAAAATGCTTAAGTGGGCGTGGCTGTAATAGGTATTGAAAGAAAATATTAGCTAAGGTTCTTAGCTTTCGTTTGCTACCAAATTTATTAAAATTGATGCTAAGTAGGCAAAGTTATAAGAGTTTTACCAAACTCCGCCTTTTTTGTGTTGGATGCGTATAGTATTTCTTCAACTTCTGATAACTTTGTAAGTAGAGCACCAATTTTTATAAATTTAGTATCAAATAAAAGCTAATAATCCATACTTTCATACTCTTATATTACTTGCCACGCCCACTCTTTTTCATCTTCTTTTTTTTTCTTCGAAATATGCAAAGTTAGAAGCTAGTATATTTAATCTATCTGAAAATGATTCAGTGGGTGTGGCTCTACTAGGTATTGGAAGAGAATGTTAGCTTAGGTTCTTAGCTTCCGTTTGGTACCAAATTTATTAAAATTGATGCTAAATAGGCAAAGTTATAAGAGTTTACATTTAACTTGCCTTGATATCTTAAAGTGGGCGTGGCAAAAATTATAAGTATTTCTTCAACTCTTATAACTTTGTAACTAGAGCACCAATTTTTATAAATTTAGTATCAAATAAAAGCTAATAATCCGTACTTTCATATTCTAATATTACTTGCCACGCCCACTCTTTTTCTTCCTCTTATTTTTCTTCGAAATATGCAAAGTTAGAAGCTAGTATATTTAATCTATCTCAAAATGATTCAGTGGGTGTGGCTCTACTAGGTATTGGAAGAAAATGTTAGCTTAGGTTCTTAGCTTTCGTTTGATACCAAATTTATTAAAATTGATGTTAAGTAGGCAAAGTTATAAGAGTTTACATTTAACTTGCCTTGATATCTTAAAGTTGGCGTGACAAAAATTATAAATATTTCTTCAATTCTTATAACTTTGTAAGTAGAGCACCAATTTTTATAAATTTAGTATCAAATAAAATCTAATAATCCGTACTTTCATTATCTTATATTACCTGCCACCCCACTCTTTTTCTTCCTCTTATTTTTCTTCGAAATATGCAAAGTTAGAAGCTAGTATATTTAATCTATCTAAAAATGCTTAAGTGGGAGTGGCTGTACTAGGTATTGGAAGAAAATGTTAGCTTAGGTTCTTAGCTTTCGTTTGCTACCAAATTTATTAAAATTGATGCTAAGTAGGCAAAGTTATAAGAGTTTTGCCAAACTCCGCCTTTTTTGTGTTGGATGCGTATAGTATTTCTTCAACTTCTGATAACTTTGTAAGTAGAGCACCAATTTTTATAAATTTAGTATCAAATAAAAGCTAATAATCCGTACTTTCATATTCTAATATTACTTGCCACGCCCACTCTTTTTCTTCCTCTTATTTTTCTTCGAAATATGCAAAGTTAGAAGCTAGTATATTTAATCTATCTAAAAATGCTTAAGTGGGAGTGGCTGTACTAGGTATTGGAAGAAAATGTTAGCTTAGGTTCTTAGCTTTCGTTTGCTACCAAATTTATTAAAATTGATGCTAAGTAGGCAAAGTTATAAGAGTTTTACCAAACTCCGCCTTTTTTGTGTTGGATGCGTATAGTATTTCTTCAACTTCTTATAACTTTGTAAGTAGAGCACCAATTTTTATAAATTTACTATAAAATAAAAGCTAATAATCCGTACTTTCATATTCTAATATTACTGGCAACGCCCACTCTTTTTCTTCTTCTTATTTTTCTTCGAAATGTGCAAAGTTAGAAGCTAGTATATTTAATCTATCTCAAAATGATTCAGTGGGTGTGGCTCTACTAGGTATTGGAAGAAAATGTTAGCTTAGGTTCTTAGCTTTCGTTTGATACCAAATTTATTAAAATTGATGCTAAGTAGGCAAAGTTATAAGAGTTTACATTTAACTTGCCTTGATATCTTAAAGTGGGCGTGACAAAAATTATAAGTATTTCTTCAATTCTTATAACTTTGTAAGTAGAGCACCAATTTTTATAAATTTAGTATCAAATAAAAGCTAATAATCCGTACTTTCATTATCTTATATTACCTGCCACCCCACTCTTTTTCTTCTTCTTATTTTTCTTCGAAATATGCAAAGTTAGAAGCTAGTATATTTAATCTATCTAAAAATGCTTAAGTGGGCGTGGCTGTACTAGGTATTGGAAGAGAATGTTAGCTTAGGTTCTTAGCTTTCGTTTGGTACCAAATTTATTAAAATTGATGCTAAATAGGCAAAGTTATAAGAGTTTACATTTAGCTTGCCTTGATATCTTAAAGTGGGCGTGGCAAAAATTATAAGTATTTCTTCAACTCTTATAACTTTGTAAGTAGAGCACCAATTTTTATAAATTTAGTATCAAATAAAAGCTAATAATCCGTACTTTCATATTCTTATATTGTATGCCACGCCCACTCTTTTTCTTCTTCTTATTTTTCTTCGAAATATGCAAAGTTAGAAGCTAGTATATTTAATCTATCTAAAAATGTTTCAGTGGGCGTGGCTGTAATAGGTATTGAAAGAAAATATTAGCTAAGGTTCTTAGCTTTCGTTTGCTACCAAATTTATTAAAATTGATGCTAAGTAGGCAAAGTTATAAGAGTTTTACCAAACTCCGCCTTTTTTGTGTTGGATGCGTATAGTATTTCTTCAACTTCTGATAACTTTGTAAGTAGAGCAACAATTTTTATAAATTTAGTATCAAATAAAAGCTAATAATCCATACTTTCATACTCTTATATTACTTGCCACGCCCACTCTTTTTCATCTTCTTTTTTTTTCTTCGAAATATGCAAAGTTAGAAGCTAGTATATTTAATCTATCTGAAAATGATTCAGTGGGTGTGGCTCTACTAGGTATTGGAAGAGAATGTTAGCTTAGGTTCTTAGCTTCCGTTTGGTACCAAATTTATTAAAATTGATGCTAAATAGGCAAAGTTATAAGAGTTTACATTTAACTTGCCTTGATATCTTAAAGTGGGCGTGGCAAAAATTATAAGTATTTCTTCAACTCTTATAACTTTGTAACTAGAGCACCAATTTTTATAAATTTAGTATCAAATAAAAGCTAATAATCCGTACTTTCATATTCTAATATTACTTGCCACGCCCACTCTTTTTCTTCCTCTTATTTTTCTTCGAAATATGCAAAGTTAGAAGCTAGTATATTTAATCTATCTCAAAATGATTCAGTGGGTGTGGCTCTACTAGGTATTGGAAGAAAATGTTAGCTTAGGTTCTTAGCTTTCGTTTGATACCAAATTTATTAAAATTGATGTTAAGTAGGCAAAGTTATAAGAGTTTACATTTAACTTGCCTTGATATCTTAAAGTTGGCGTGACAAAAATTATAAATATTTCTTCAATTCTTATAACTTTGTAAGTAGAGCACCAATTTTTATAAATTTAGTATCAAATAAAATCTAATAATCCGTACTTTCATTATCTTATATTACCTGCCACCCCACTCTTTTTCTTCTTCTTATTTTTCTTCGAAATATGCAAAGTTAGAAGCTAGTATATTTAATCTATCTAAAAATGCTTAAGTGGGAGTGCCTGTACTAGGTATTGGAAGAAAATGTTAGCTTAGGTTCTTAGCTTTCGTTTGATACCAAATTTATTAAAATTGATGCTAAGTAGGCAAAGTTATAAGAGTTTACATTTAACTTGCCTTGATATCTTAAAGTGGGCGTGACAAAAATTATAAGTATTTCTTCAATTCTTATAACTTTGTAAGTAGAGCACCAATTTTTATAAATTTAGTATCAAATAAAAGCTAATAATCCGTACTTTCATTATCTTATATTACCTGCCACCCCACTCTTTTTCTTCTTCTTATTTTTCTTCGAAATATGCAAAGTTAGAAGCTAGTATATTTAATCTATCTAAAAATGCTTAAGTGGGCGTGGCTGTACTAGGTATTGGAAGAGAATGTTAGCTTAGGTTCTTAGCTTTCGTTTGGTACCAAATTTATTAAAATTGATGCTAAATAGGCAAAGTTATAAGAGTTTACATTTAGCTTGCCTTGATATCTTAAAGTGGGCGTGGCAAAAATTATAAGTATTTCTTCAACTCTTATAACTTTGTAAGTAGAGCACCAATTTTTATAAATTTAGTATCAAATAAAAGCTAATAATCCGTACTTTCATATTCTTATATTGTATGCCACGCCCACTTTTTCTTCTTCTTATTTTTCTTCGAAATATGCAAAGTTAGAAGCTAGTATATTTAATCTATCTAAAAATGTTTCAGTGGGCGTGGCTGTAATAGGTATTGAAAGAAAATATTAGCTAAGGTTCTTAGCTTTCGTTTGCTACCAAATTTATTAAAATTGATGCTAAGTAGGCAAAGTTATAAGAGTTTTACCAAACTCCGCCTTTTTTGTGTTGGATGCGTATAGTATTTCTTCAACTTCTGATAACTTTGTAAGTAGAGCACCAATTTTTATAAATTTAGTATCAAATAAAAGCTAATAATCCATACTTTCATACTCTTATATTACTTGCCACGCCCACTCTTTTTCATCTTCTTATTTTTCTTCGAAATATGCAAAGTTAGAAGCTAGTATATTTAATCTATCTGAAAATGATTCAGTGGGTGTGGCTCTACTAGGTATTGGAAGAGAATGTTAGCTTAGGTTCTTAGCTTCCGTTTGGTACCAAATTTATTAAAATTGATGCTAAATAGGCAAAGTTATAAGAGTTTACATTTAACTTGCCTTGATATCTTAAAGTGGGCGTGGCAAAAATTATAAGTATTTCTTCAACTCTTATAACTTTGTAACTAGAGCACCAATTTTTATAAATTTAGTATCAAATAAAAGCTAATAATCCGTACTTTCATATTCTTATATTGTATGCCACGCCCACTCTTTTTCTTCTTCTTATTTTTCTTCGAAATATGCAAAGTTAGAAGCTAGTATATTTAATCTATCTAAAAATGTTGCAGTGGGCGTGGCTGTAATAGGTATTGGAAGAAAATATTAGCTAAGGTTCTTAGCTTTCGTTTGCTACCAAATTTATTAAAATTGATGCTAAGTAGGCAAAGTTATAAGAGTTTTACCAAACTCCGCCTTTTTTTGTGTTGGATGCGTATAGTATTTCTTCAACTTCTGATAACTTTGTAAGTAGAGCACCAATTTTTATAAATTTAGTATCAAATAAAAGCTAATAATCCGTACTTTCATATTCTAATATTACTTGCCACGCCCACTCTCTTTCTTCTTCTTATTTTTCTTCGAAATATGCAAAGTTAGAAGCTAGTACATTTAATCTATCTAAAAATGCTTCAGTGGGCGTGGCTGTACTAGATATTGGAAGAAAATATTAGCTTAGGTTCTTAGCTTTCGTTTGCTATCAAATTTATTAAAATTGATGCTAAGTAGGCAAAGTTATAAGAGTTTTACCAAACTCCGCCTTTTTTTGTGTTGGATGCGTATAGTATTTCTTTAACTTCTGATAACTTTGTAAGTAGAGCACCAACTTTTATAAATTTAGTATCAGATAAAAGCTAATAATCCGTACTTTCATATTCTAATATTACTTGCCACGCCCACTCTTTTTCTTCTTCTTATTTTTCTTCGAAATATGCAAAGTTAGACGCTAGTATATTTAATCTATCTCAAAATGATTCAGTGGGTGTGGCTCTACTAGGTATTGGAAGAAAATGTTAGCTTAGGTTCTTAGCTTTCGTTTGATACCAAATTTATTAAAATTGATGCTAAGTAGGCAAAGTTATAAGAGTTTACATTTAACTTGCCTTGATATCTTAAAGTGGGCGTGACAAAAATTATAAGTATTTCTTCAATTCTTATAACTTTGTAAGTAGAGCACCAATTTTTATAAATTTAGTATCAAATAAAAGCTAATAATCCGTACTTTCATATTCTAATATTACTTGCCACGCCCACTCTTTTTCTTCCTCTTATTTTTCTTCGAAATATGCAAAGTTAGAAGCTAGTATATTTAATCTATCTCAAAATGATTCAGTGGGTGTGGCTCTACTAGGTATTGGAAGAAAATGTTAGCTTAGGTTCTTAGCTTTCGTTTGATACCAAATTTATTAAAATTGATGCTAAGTAGGCAAAGTTATAAGAGTTTACATTTAACTTGCCTTGATATCTTAAAGTGGGCGTGACAAAAATTATAAGTATTTCTTCAATTCTTATAACTTTGTAAGTAGAGCACCAATTTTTATAAATTTAGTATCAAATAAAAGCTAATAATCCGTACTTTCATTATCTTATATTACCTGCCATCCCACTCTTTTTCTTCTTCTTATTTTTCTTCGAAATATGCAAAGTTAGAAGCTAGTATATTTAATCTATCTAAAAATGCTTAAGTGGGCGTGGCTGTACTAGGTATTGGAAGAAAATGTTAGCTTAGGTTCTTAGCTTTCGTTTGCTACCAAATTTATTAAAATTGATGCTAAGTAGGCAAAGTTATAAGAGTTTTACCAAACTCCGCCTTTTTTTGTGTTGGATACGTATAGTATTTCTTCAACTTCTTATAACTTTGTAAGTAGAGCACCAATTTTTATAAATTTAGTATCAAATAAAAGCTAATAATCCATACTTTCATATTCTTATATTACTTGCCACGCCCACTCTTTTTCATCTTCTTATTTTTCTTCGAAATATGCAAAGTTAGAAGCTAGTATATTTAATCTATCTGAAAATGATTCAGTGGGTGTGGCTCTACTAGGTATTGGAAGAAAATGTTAGCTTAGGTTCTTAGCTTTCGTTTGATACCAAATTTTTTAAAATTGATGCTAAGTAGGCAAACTTATAATAGTTTACATTTAACTTGCCTTGATATCTTAAAGTGGGCGTGACAAAAATTATAAATATTTCTTCAATTCTTATAACTTTGTAAGTAGAGCACCAATTTTTATAAATTTAGTATCAAATAAAAGCTAATAATCCGTACTTTCATTATCTTACACTACCTGCCACCCCACTCTTTTGCTTCTTCTTATTTTTCTTCGAAATATGCAAAGTTAGAAGCTAGTATATTTAATCTATCTAAAAATGCTTAAGTGGGAGTGGCTGTACTAGGTATTGGAAGAAAATGTTAGCTTAGCTTCTTAGCTTTCGTTTGCTACCAAATTTATTAAAATTGATGCTAAGTAGGCAAAGTTATAAGAGTTTTACCAAACTCCGCCTTTTTTGTGTTGGATGCGTATAGTATTTCTTCAACTTCTGATAACTTTGTAAGTAGAGCACCAATTTTTATAAATTTAGTATCAAATAAAAGCTAATAATCCATACTTTCATATTCTTATATTACTTGTCACGCCCACTCTTTTTCTTCTTCTTATTTTTCTTCGAAATATGCAAAGTTAGAAGCTAGTATATTTAATCTATCTCAAAATGATTCAGTGGGTGTGGCTCTACTAGGTATTGGAAGAAAATGTTAGCTTAGGTTCTTAGCTTTCGTTTGGTACCAAATTTATTAAAATTGATGCTAAGTAGGCAAAGTTATAAGAGTTTTACCAAACTCCGCCTTTTTTTGTGTTGGATGCGTATAGTATTTTTTCAACTTCTGATAACTTTGTAAGTAGAGCACCAATTTTTATAAATTTAGTATCAAATAAAAGCTAATAATCCATACTTTCATATTCTTATATTACTTGCCACGCCCACTCTTTTTCATCTTCTTATTTTTCTTCGAAATATGCAAAGTTAGAAGCTAGTATATTTAATCTATCTGAAAATGATTCAGTGGGTGTGGCTCTACTAGGTATTGGAAGGAGAATGTTAGCTTAGGTTCTTAGCTTTCGTTTGGTACCAAATTTATTAAAATTGATGCTAAATAGGCAAAGTTATAAGAGTTTACATTTAGCTTGCCTTGATATCTTAAAGTGGGCGTGGCAAAAATTATAAGTATTTCTTCAACTCTTATAACTTTGTAAGTAGTGCACCAATTTTTATAAATTTAGTATCAAATAAAAGCTAATAATCCGTACTTTCATATTCTTATATTGTATGCCACGCCCACTCTTTTTCTTCTTCTTATTTTTCTTCGAAATATGCAAAGTTAGAAGCTAGTATAAGTTATAAGTTATAAGAGTTTACATTTAACTTGCCTTGATATCTTAAAGTGGGCGTGGCAAAAATTATAAGTATTTCTTCAACTCTTATAACTTTGTAAGTAGAGCACCAATTTTTATAAATTTAGTATCAAATAAAAGCTAATAATCCGTACTTTCATATTCTTATATTGTATGCCACGCCCACTCTTTTTCTTCTTCTTATTTTTCTTCGAAATATGCAAAGTTAGAAGCTAGTATATTTAATCTATCTAAAAATGTTTCAGTGGGCGTGGCTGTACTAGGTATTGGAAGAAAATGTTAGCTTAGGTTCTTAGCTTTCGTTTGCTACCAAATTTATTAAAATTGATGCTAAGTAGGCAATGTTATAAGAGTTTACATTTAACTTGCCTTGATATCTTAAAGTGGGCGTGACAAAAATTATAAGTATTCCTTCAACTCTTATAACTTTGTAAGTAGAGCACCAATTTTTATAAATTTAGTATCAAATAAAAGCTAATAATCCGTACTTTCATTATCTTATATTACCTGCCACCCCACTCTTTTTCTTCTTCTTATTTTTCTTCGAAATATGCAAAGTTAGAAGCTAGTATATTTAATCTATCTAAAAATGCTTAAGTGGGCGTGGTAACTTAGCATCACAATTAACTGTAATATCAGGGCGACCGTTAGTTGTGACACAAGTACTTGATAACGGTCCATTTATCATCGTGTTGTCTGCCTTCGAATCCAAAAGTAGTACAGCTTTTTGAGTAGCACGGTTCGAAAGAGGACGTTTTTTCCAATTAAAAAATGGCCATTTATTTTTTTGAGAATTTTCATGTATTTTTGGCCAAAATTTGATTTTTCAAAATTGAATACCTCGACTCACAAAATTTTGAAAAAAATCGAATATCTCGACTCACAAAAGTAGTACAGCTTTTTGAGTAACACGGTTCGAAAGAGGACGTTTTTTCCAATTAAAAAATGGCCATTTATTTTTTTGAGAATTTTCATGTATTTTTGGCCAAAATTTGATTTTTCAAAATTGAATACCTCGACTCACAAAATTTTGAAAAAAATCGAATATCTCGACTCACAAAAGTAGTACAGCTTTTTGAGTAGCACGGTTCGAAAGAGGACGTTTTTTCCAATTAAAAAATGGCCATTTATTTTTTTGAGAATTTTCATGTATTTTTGGCCAAAATTTGATTTTTCAAAATTGAATACCTCGACTCACAACATTTTGAAAAAAATCGAATATCTCGACTCACAAAAGTAGTACAGCTTTTTGAGTAGCACGGTTCGAAAGAGGACGTTTTTTCCAATTAAAAAATGGCCATTTATATTTTTGAGAATTTTCATGTATTTTTGGCCAAAATTTGATTTTTCAAAATTGAATACCTCGGCTCACAAAATTTTGAAAAAAATCGAATATCTCGACTCACAAAAGTAGTACAGCTTTTTGAGTAGCACGGTTCGAAAGAGGACGTTTTTTCCAATTAAAAAATGGCCATTTATTTTTTTGAGAATTTTCATGTATTTTTGGCCAAAATTTGATTTTTCAAAATTGAATACCAGCTTTTTGAGTAGCAAGGTTCGAAAGAGGACGTTTTTTCCAATTAAAAAATGGCCATTTATTTTTTTGAGAATTTTCATGTATTTTTGGCCAAAATTCGATTTTTCAAAATTGAATACCTCGACTCACAAAATTTTGAATAAAATCGAATATCTCGACTCACAAAAGTAGTACAGCTTTTTGAGTAGCACGGTTCGAAAGAGGACGTTTTTTCCAATTAAAAAATGGTCATTTATTTTTTTGAGAATTTTCATGTATTTTTGGCCAAAATTTGATTTTTTAAAATTGAATACCTCGACTCACAAAATTTTGAAAAAAATCGAATATCTCGACTCACAAAAGTAGTACAGCTTTTTGAGTAGCACGGTTCGAAAGAGGACGTTTTTTCCAATTAAAAAATGGCCATTTATTTTTTTGAGAATTTTCATGTATTTTTGGCCAAAATTTGATTTTTCAAAATTGAATACCTCGGCTCACAAAATTTTGAAAAAAATCGAATATCTCGACTCACAAAAGTAGTACAGCTTTTTGAGTAGCACGGTTCGAAAGAGGACGTTTTTTCCAATTAAAAAATGGCCATTTATTTTTTTGAGAATTTTCATGTATTTTTGGCCAAAATTTGATTTTTCAAAATTGAATACCTCGACTCTCAAAATTTTGAAAAAAATCGAATATCTCGACTCACAGAAGTAGTACAGCTTTTTGAGTAGCACGGTTCGAAAGAGGACGTTTTTTCCAATTAAAAAATGGCCATTTATTTTTTTGAGAATTTTCATGTATTTTTGGCCGAAATTCGATTTTTCAAAATTGAATACCTCGACTCACAAAATTTTGAAAAAAATCGAATATCTCGATTCACAAAAGTAGTACAGCTTTTTGAGTAGCACGTTTCGAAAGAGGACGTTTTATCCAATTAAAAAATGGCCATTTATTTTTTTGAGAATTTTCATGAATTTTTGGCCAAAATTCGATTTTTCAAAATTGAATACCTCGACTCACAACATTTTGAAAAAAATCGAATATCTCGACTCACAAAAGTAGTACAGCTTTTTGAGTAGCACGGTTCGAAAGAGGACGTTTTTTCCAATTAAAAAATGGCCATTTATTTTTTTGAGAATTTTCATGTATTTTTGGCCAAAATTTGATTTTTCAAAATTGAATACCTCGGCTCACAAAATTTTGAAAAAAATCGAATATCTCGACTCACAAAAGTAGTACAGCTTTTTGAGTAGCACGGTTCGAAAGAGGACGTTATTTCCAATTAAAAAATGGCCATTTATTTTTTTGAGAATTTTCATGTATTTTTGGCCAAAATTTGATTTTTCAAAATTGAATACCTCGACTCACAAAATTTTGAAAAAAATCGAATATCTCGACTCACAAAAGTAGTACAGCTTTTTGAGTAGCACGGTTCGAAAGAGGACGTTTTTTCCAATTAAAAAATGGCCATTTATTTTTTTGAGAATTTTCATGTATTTTTGGCCAAAATTTGATTTTTCAAAATTGAATACCTCGACTCACAAAATTTTGAAAAAAATCGAATATCTCGACTCACAAAAGTAGTACAGCTTTTTGAGTAGCACGGTTCGAAAGAGGACGTTTTTTCCAATTAAAAAATGGCCATTTATTTTTTTGAGAATTTTCATGTATTTTTGGCCGAAATTCGATTTTTCAAAATTGAATACCTCGACTCACAAAATTTTGAAAAAAATCGAATATCTCGATTCACAAAAGTAGTACAGCTTTTTGAGTAGCACGTTTCGAAAGAGGACGTTTTATCCAATTAAAAAATGGCCATTTATTTTTTTGAGAATTTTCATGAATTTTTGGCCAAAATTCGATTTTTCAAAATTGAATACCTCGACTCACAACATTTTGAAAAAAATCGAATATCTCGACTCACAAAAGTAGTACAGCTTTTTGAGTAGCACGGTTCGAAAGAGGACGTTTTTTCCAATTAAAAAATGGCCATTTATTTTTTTGAGAATTTTCATATATTTTTGGCCAAAATTTGATTTTACAAAATTGAATACCTCGGCTCACAAAATTTTGAAAAAAATCGAATATCTCGACTCACAAAAGTAGTACAGCTTTTTGAGTAGCACGGTTCGAAAGAGGACGTTATTTCCAATTAAAAAATGGCCATTTATTTTTTTGAGAATTTTCATGTATTTTTGGCCAAAATTTGATTTTTCAAAATTGAATACCTCGACTCACAAAATTTTGAAAAAAATCGAATATCTCGACTCACAAAAGTAGTACAGCTTTTTGAGTAGCACGGTTCGAAAGAGGACGTTTTTTCCAATTAAAAAATGGCCATTTATTTTTTTGAGAATTTTCATGTATTTTTGGCCAAAATTTGATTTTTCAAAATTGAATACCTCGACTCACAAAATTTTGAAAAAAATCGAATATCTCGACTCACAAAAGTAGTACAGCTTTTTGAGTAGCACGGTTCGAAAGAGGACGTTTTTTTCAATTAAAAAATGGCCATTTATTTTTTTGAGAATTTTCATGTATTTTTGGCCAAAATTCGATTTTTCAAAATTGAATAACTCGACTCACAAAATTTTGAATAAAATCGAATATCTCGACTCACAAAATTAGTACAGCTTTTTGAGTAGCACGGTTCGAAAGAGGACGTTTTTTCCAATTAAAAAATGGTCATTTATTTTTTTGAGAATTTTCATGTATTTTTGGCTAAAATTTGATTTTTCAAAATTGAATACCTCGACTCACAAAATTTTGAAAAAAATCGAATATCTCGACTCACAAAAGTAGTACAGCTTTTTGAGTAGCACGGTTCGAAAGAGGACGTTTTTCCAATTAAAAAATGGCCATTTATTTTTTTGAGAATTTTCATGTATTTTTGGCCAAAATTTGATTTTTCAAAATTGAATACCTCGGCTCACAAAATTTTGAAAAAAATCGAATATCTCGACTCACAAAAGTAGTACAGCTTTTTGAGTAGCACGGTTCGAAAGAGGACGTTTTTTCCAATTAAAAAATGGCCATTTATTTTTTTGAGAATTTTCATGTATTTTTGGCCAAAATTTGATTTTTCAAAATTGAATACCTCGACTCACAAAATTTTGAAAAAAATCGAATATCTCGACTCACAAAAGTAGTACAGCTTTTTGAGTAGCACGGTTCGAAAGAGGACGTTTTTTCCAATTAAAAAATGGCCATTTATTTTTTTGAGAATTTTCATGTATTTTTGGCCAAAATTTGATTTTTCAAAATTGAATACCTCGACTCACAAAATTTTGAATAAAATCGATTATCTCGACTCACAAAAGTAGTACAGCTTTTTGAGTAGCACGGTTCGAAAGAGGACGTTTTTTCCAATTAAAAAATGGTCATTTATTTTTTTGAGAATTTTCATGTATTTTTGGCCAAAATTTGATTTTTCAAAATTGAATACCTCGACTCACAAAATTTTGAAAAAATCGAATATCTCGACTCACAAAAGTAGTACAGCTTTTTGAGTAGCACGGTTCGAAAGAGGACGTTTTTCCAATTAAAAAATGGCCATTTATTTTTTTGAGAATTTTCATGTATTTTTGGCCAAAATTTGATTTTTCAAAATTGAATACCTCGGCTCACAAAATTTTGAAAAAAATCGAATATCTCGACTCACAAAAGTAGTACAGCTTTTTGAGTAGCACGGTTCGAAAGAGGACGTTTTTTCCAATTAAAAAATGGCCATTTATTTTTTGGAGAATTTTCATGTATTTTTGGCCAAAATTTGATTTTTCCAAATTGAATACCTCGACTCACAAAATTTTGAAAAAAATCGAATATCTCGACTCACAAAAGTAGTACAGCTTTTTGAGTAGCACGGTTCGAAAGAGGACGTTTTTTCCAATTAAAAAATGGCCATTTATTTTTTTGAGAATTTTCATATATTTTTGGCCAAAATTTGATTTTACAAAATTGAATACCTCGGCTCACAAAATTTTGAAAAAAATCGAATATCTCGACTCACAAAAGTAGTACAGCTTTTTGAGTAGCACGGTTCGAAAGAGGACGTTATTTCCAATTAAAAAATGGCCATTTATTTTTTTGAGAATTTTCATGTATTTTTGGCCAAAATTTGATTTTTCAAAATTGAATACCTCGACTCACAAAATTTAGAAAAAAATCGAATATCTCGACTCACAAAAGTAGTACAGCTTTTTGAGTAGCACGGTTCGAAAGAGGACGTTTTTTCCAATTAAAAAATGGCCATTTATTTTTTTGAGAATTTTCATGTATTTTTGGCCAAAATTTGATTTTTCAAAATTGAATACCTCGACTCACAAAATTTTGAAAAAAATCGAATATCTCGACTCACAAAAGTAGTACAGCTTTTTGAGTAGCACGGTTCGAAAGAGGACGTTTTTTCCAATTAAAAAATGGCCATTTATTTTTTTGAGAATTTTCATGTATTTTTGGCCAAAATTTGATTTTTCAAAATTGAATACCTCGGCTCACAAAATTTTGAAAAAATCGAATATCTCGACTCACAAAAGTAGTACAGCTTTTTGAGTAGCACGGTTCGAAAGAGGACGTTTTTTCCAATTAAAAAATGGTCATTTATTTTTTTGAGAATTTTCATGTATTTTTGGCTAAAATTTGATTTTTCAAAATTGAATACCTCGACTCACAAAATTTTGAAAAAAATCGAATATCTCGACTCACAAAAGTAGTACAGCTTTTTGAGTAGCACGGTTCGAAAGAGGACGTTTTTCCAATTAAAAAATGGCCATTTATTTTTTTGAGAATTTTCATGTATTTTTGGCCAAAATTTGATTTTTCAAAATTGAATACCTCGACTCACAAAATTTTGAAAAAAATCGAATATCTCGACTCACAAAAGTAGTACAGCTTTTTGAGTAGCACGGTTCGAAAGAGGACGTTTTTTCCAATTAAAAAATGGCCATTTATTTTTTTGAGAATTTTCATGTATTTTTGGCCGAAATTCGATTTTTCAAAATTGAATACCTCGACTCACAAAATTTGAAAAAAATCGAATATCTCGATTCACAAAAGTAGTACAGCTTTTTGAGTAGCACGTTTCGAAAGAGGACGTTTATCCAATTAAAAAATGGCCATTTATTTTTTTGAGAATTTTCATGAATTTTTGGCCAAAATTCGATTTTTCAAAATTGAATACCTCGACTCACAACATTTTGAAAAAAATCGAATATCTCGACTCACAAAAGCAGTACAGCTTTTTGAGTAGCACGGTTCGAAAGAGGACGTTTTTTCCAATTAAAAAATGGCCATTTATTTTTTTGAGAATTTTCATATATTTTTGGCCAAAATTTGATTTTACAAAATTGAATACCTCGGCTCACAAAATTTTGAAAAAATCGAATATCTCGACTCACAAAAGTAGTACAGCTTTTTGAGTAGCACGGTTCGAAAGAGGACGTTATTTCCAATTAAAAAATGGCCATTTATTTTTTTTGAGAATTTTCATGTATTTTTGGCCAAAATTTGATTTTTCAAAATTGAATACCTCGACTCACAAAATTTTGAAAAAAATCGAATATCTCGACTCACAAAAGTAGTACAGCTTTTTGAGTAGCACGGTTCGAAAGAGGACGTTTTTTCCAATTAAAAAATGGCCATTTATTTTTTTGAGAATTTTCATGTATTTTTGGCCAAAATTTGATTTTTCAAAATTGAATACCTCGACTCACAAAATTTTGAAAAAAATCGAATATCTCGACTCACAAAAGTAGTACAGCTTTTTGAGTAGCACGGTTCGAAAGAGGACGTTTTTTCCAATTAAAAAATGGCCATTTATTTTTTGAGAATTTTCATGTATTTTTGGCCAAAATTCGATTTTTCAAAATTGAATAACTCGACTCACAAAATTTTGAATAAAATCGAATATCTCGACTCACAAAATTAGTACAGCTTTTGAGTAGCACGGTTCGAAAGAGGACGTTTTTTCCAATTAAAAAATGGTCATTTATTTTTTTGAGAATTTTCATGTATTTTTGGCTAAAATTTGATTTTTCAAAATTGAATACCTCGACTCACAAAATTTTGAAAAAAATCGAATATCTCGACTCACAAAAGTAGTACAGCTTTTTGAGTAGCACGGTTCGAAAGAGGACGTTTTTCCAATTAAAAAATGGCCATTTATTTTTTTGAGAATTTTCATGTATTTTTGGCCAAAATTTGATTTTTCAAAATTGAATACCTCGGCTCACAAAATTTTGAAAAAAATCGAATATCTCGACTCACAAAAGTAGTACAGCTTTTTGAGTAGCACGGTTCGAAAGAGGACGTTTTTTCCAATTAAAAAATGGCCATTTATTTTTTTGAGAATTTTCATGTATTTTTGGCCAAAATTTGATTTTTCAAAATTGAATACCTCGACTCACAAAATTTTGAAAAAAATCGAATATCTCGACTCACAAAAGTAGTACAGCTTTTTGAGTAGCACGGTTCGAAAGAGGACGTTTTTTCCAATTAAAAAATGGCCATTTATTTTTTTGAGAATTTTCATGTATTTTTGGCCAAAATTTGATTTTTCAAAATTGAATACCTCGACTCACAAAATTTTGAATAAAATCGAATATCTCGACTCACAAAAGTAGTACAGCTTTTTGAGTAGCACGGTTCGAA
Source organism: Sarcophaga subvicina (assembly GCA_936449025.2). Classification (NCBI taxonomy): domain Eukaryota; kingdom Metazoa; phylum Arthropoda; class Insecta; order Diptera; family Sarcophagidae; genus Sarcophaga; species Sarcophaga subvicina. The sequence goes on along the minus strand of CAKZFR020000150.1, from coordinate 40,246 downwards.
AGAGGACGTTTTTTCCAATTAAAAAATGGTCATTTATTTTTTTGAGAATTTTCATGTATTTTTGGCCAAAATTTGATTTTTCAAAATTGAATACCTCGACTCACAAAATTTTGAAAAAATCGAATATCTCGACTCACAAAAGTAGTACAGCTTTTTGAGTAGCACGGTTCGAAAGAGGACGTTTTTCCAATTAAAAAATGGCCATTTATTTTTTTGAGAATTTTCATGTATTTTTGGCCAAAATTTGATTTTTCAAAATTGAATACCTCGGCTCACAAAATTTTGAAAAAAATCGAATATCTCGACTCACAAAAGTAGTACAGCTTTTTGAGTAGCACGGTTCGAAAGAGGACGTTTTTTCCAATTAAAAAATGGCCATTTATTTTTTTGAGAATTTTCATGTATTTTTGGCCGAAATTCGATTTTTCAAAATTGAATACCTCGACTCACAAAAATTTTAAAAAAATCGAATATCTCGATTCACAAAAGTAGTACAGCTTTTTGAGTAGCACGGTTCGAAAGAGGACGTTTTATCCAATTAAAAAATGGCCATTTATTTTTTTGAGAATTTTCATGAATTTTTGGCCAAAATTTGATTTTTCAAAATTGAATACCTCGACTCACAAAATTTTGAAAAAAATCGAATATCTCGACTCACAAAAGTAGTACAGCTTTTTGAGTAGCACGGTTCGAAAGAAGACGGTTTTTCCAATTAAAAAATGGCCATTTATTTTTTTGAGAATTTTCATGTATTTTTGGCCAAAATTTGATTTTTCAAAATTGAATACCTCGACTCACAAAATTTTGAATAAAATCGAATATCTCGACTCACAAAAGTAGTACAGCTTTTTGAGTAGCACGGTTCGAAAGAGGACGTTTTTTCCAATTAAAAAATGGCCATTTATTTTTTTGAGAATTTTCATGTATTTTTGGCCAAAATTTGATTTTTCAAAATTGAATACCTCGGCTCACAAAATTTTGAAAAAAATCGAATATCTCGACTCACAAAAGTAGTACAGCTTTTTGAGTAGCACGGTTCGAAAGAGGACGTTTTTTCCAATTAAAAAATGGCCATTTATTTTTTTGAGAATTTTCATGTATTTTTGGCCAAAATTTGATTTTTCAAAATTGAATACCTCGACTCACAAAATTTTGAAAAAAATCGAATATCTCGACTCACAAAAGTAGTACAGCTTTTTGAGTAGCACGGTTCGAAAGAGGACGTTTTTTTCAATTAAAAAATGGCCATTTATTTTTTTGAGAATTTTCATGTATTTTTGGCCAAAATTTGATTTTTCAAAATTGAATACCTCGACTCACAAAATTTTGAATAAAATCGAATATCTCGACTCACAAAAGTAGTACAGCTTTTTGAGTAGCACGGTTCGAAAGAGGACGTTTTTTCCAATTAAAAAATGGTCATTTATTTTTTTGAGATATTTCATGTATTTTTGGCCAAAATTTGATTTTTCAAAATTGAATACCTCGACTCACAAAATTTTTAAAAAAATCGAATATCTCGACTCACAAAAGTAGTACAGCTTTTTGAGTAGCACGGTTCGAAAGAGGACGTTTTTCCAATTAAAAAATGGCCATTTATTTTTTTGAGAATTTTCATGTATTTTTGGCCAAAATTTGATTTTTCAAAATTGAATACCTCGGCTCACAAAATTTTGAAAAAAATCGAATATCTCGACTCACAAAAGTAGTACAGCTTTTTGAGTAGCACGGTTCGAAAGAGGACGTTTTTTCCAATTAAAAAATGGCCATTTATTTTTTGGAGAATTTTCATGTATTTTTGGCCAAAATTTGATTTTTCAAAATTGAATACCTCGACTCACAAAATTTTGAAAAAAATCGAATATCTCGACTCACAAAAGTAGTACAGCTTTTTGAGTAGCACGGTTCGAAAGAGGACGTTTTTTCCAATTAAAAAATGGCCATTTATTTTTTTGAGAATTTTCATGTATTTTTGGCCGAAATTCGATTTTTCAAAATTGAATACCTCGACTCACAAAATTTTTAAAAAAATCGAATATCTCGATTCACAAAAGTAGTACAGCTTTTTGAGTAGCACGGTTCGAAAGAGGACGTTTTATCCAATTAAAAAATGGCCATTTATTTTTTTTGAGAATTTTCATGAATTTTTGGCCAAAATTTGATTTTTCAAAATTGAATACCTCGACTCACAAAATTTTGAAAAAAATCGAATATCTCGACTCACAAAAGTAGTACAGCTTTTTGAGTAGCACGGTTCGAAAGAGGACGTTTTTTCCAATTAAAAAATGGCCATTTATTTTTTTGAGAATTTTCATGTATTTTTGGCCAAAATTTGATTTTTCAAAATTGAATACCTCGACTCACAAAATTTTGAAAAAAATCGAATATCTCGACTCACAAAAGTAGTACAGCTTTTTGAGTAGCACGGTTCGAAAGAGGACGTTTTTTCCAATTAAAAAATGGCCATTTATTTTTTTGAGAATTTTCATGTATTTTTGGCCAAAATTTGATTTTTCAAAATTGAATACCTCGACTCACAAAATTTTGAAAAAAATGGAATATCTCGACTCACAAAAGTAGTACAGCTTTTTGAGTAGCACGGTTCGAAAGAGGACGTTTTTTCCAATTAAAAAATGGCCATTTATTTTTTTTGAGAATTTTCATGTATTTTTGGCCAAAATTTGATTTTTCAAAATTGAATACCTCGACTCACAAAATTTTGAAAAAAATCGAATATCTCGACTCACAAAAGTAGTAGTTCGAAAGAGGACGTTTTTTCCAATTAAAAAATGGCCATTTATTTTTTTGAGAATTTTCATGTATTTTTGGCCAAAATTTGATTTTTCAAAATTGAATACCTCGACTCACAAAATTTTGAAAAAAATCGAATATCTCGACTCACAAAAGTAGTACAGCTTTTTGAGTAGCACGGTTCGAAAGAGGACGTTTTTTCCAATTAAAAAATGGCCATTTATTTTTTTGAGAATTTTCATGTATTTTTGGCCGAAATTCGATTTTTCAAAATTGAATACCTCGACTCACAAAATTTTGAAAAAAATCGAATATCTCGATTCACAAAAGTAGTACAGCTTTTTGAGTAGCACGGTTCGAAAGAGGACGTTTTATCCAATTAAAAAATGGCCATTTATTTTTTTGAGAATTTTCATGAATTTTTGGCCAAAATTCGATTTTTCAAAATTGATTACCTCGACTCACAACATTTTGAAAAAAATCGAATATTTCGACTCACAAAAGTAGTACAGCTTTTTGAGTAGCACGGTTCGAAAGAGGACGTTTTTTCCAATTAAAAAATGGCCATTTATTTTTTTGAGAATTTTCATGTATTTTTGGCCAAAATTTGATTTTTCAAAATTGAATACCTCGGCTCACAAAATTTTGAAAAAAATCGAATATCTCGACTCACAAAAGTAGTACAGCTTTTTGAGTAGCACGGTTCGAAAGAGGACGTTTTTTCCAATTAAAAAATGGCCATTTATTTTTTTGAGAATTTTCATGTATTTTTGGCCAAAATTTGATTTTTCAAAATTGAATACCTCGACTCACAAAATTTTGAAAAAAATCGAATATCTCGACTCACAAAAGTAGTACAGCTTTTTGAGTAGCACGGTTCGAAAGAGGACGTTTTTTCCAATTAAAAAATGGCCATTTATTTTTTTGAGAATTTTCATGTATTTTTGGCCAAAATTTGATTTTTCAAAATTGAATACCTCGACTCACAAAATTTTGAAAAAAATCGAATATCTCGACTCACAAAAGTAGTACAGCTTTTTGAGTAGCACGGTTCGAAAGAGGACGTTTTTTCCAATTAAAAAATGGCCATCTATTTTTTTGAGAATTTTCATGTATTTTTGGCCAATATTCGATTTTTCAAAATTGAATACCTCGACTCACAAAATTTTGAATAAAATCGAATATCTCGACTCACAAAAGTAGTACAGCTTTTTGAGTAGCACGGTTCGAAAGAGGACGTTTTTTTCCAATTAAAAAATGGTCATTTATTTTTTTGAGAATTTTCATGTATTTTTGGCCAAAATTTGATTTTTCAAAATTGAATACCTCGACTCACAAAATTTTGAAAAAAATCGAATATCTCGACTCACAAAAGTAGTACAGCTTTTTGAGTAGGACGTTTTTTCCAATTAAAAAATGGCCATTTATTTTTTTGAGAATTTTCATGTATTTTTGGCCAAAATTTGATTTTTCAAAATTGAATACCTCGGCTCACAAAATTTTGAAAAAAATCGAATATCTCGACTCACAAAAGTAGTACAGCTTTTTGAGTAGCACGGTTCGAAAAAGGACGTTTTTTCCAATTAAAAAATGGCCATTTATTTTTTTGAGAATTTTCATGTATTTTTGGCCAAAATTCGATTTTTCAAAATTGAATACCTCGACTCACAAAATTTTGAAAAAAATCGAATATCTCGACTCACAAAAGTAGTACAGCTTTTTGAGTAGCACGGTTCGAAAGAGGACGTTTTTTCCAATTAAAAAATGGCCATTTATTTTTTTGAGAATTTTCATGTATTTTTGGCCAAAATTTGATTTTTCAAAATTGAATACCTCGACTCACAAAATTTTGAAAAAAATCGAATATCTCGACTCACAAAAGTAGTACAGCTTTTTGAGTAGCACGGTTCGAAAGAGGACGTTTTTTCCAATTAAAAAATGGCCATTTATTTTTTTGAGAATTTTCATGTATTTTTGGCCAAAATTTGATTTTTCAAAATTGAATACCTCGGCTCACAAAATTTTGAAAAAAATCGAATATCTCGACTCACAAAAGTAGTACAGCTTTTTGAGTAGCACGGTTCGAAAGAGGACGTTTTTTCCAATTAAAAAATGGCCATTTATTTTTTTGAGAATTTTCATGTATTTTTGGCCAAAATTTGATTTTTCAAAATTGAATACCTCGACTCACAAAATTTTGAAAAAAATCGAATATCTCGACTCACAAAAGTAGTACAGCTTTTTGAGTAGCACGGTTCGAAAGAGCACGTTTTTTCCAATTAAAAAATGGCCATTTATTTTTTTGAGAATTTTCATGTATTTTTGGCCAAAATTCGATTTTTCAAAATTGAATACCTCGACTCACAAAATTTTGAATAAAATCGAATATCTCGACTCACAAAAGTAGTACAGCTTTTTGAGTAGCACGGTTCGAAAGAGGACGTTTTTTCCAATTAAAAAATGGCCATTTATTTTTTTGAGAATTTTCATGTATTTTTGGCCAAAATTCGATTTTTCAAAATTGAATACCTCGACTCACAAAATTTTGAATAAAATCGAATATCTCGACTCACAAAAGTAGTACAGCTTTTTGAGTAGCACGGTTCGAAAGAGGACGTTTTTTCCAATTAAAAAATGGTCATTTATTTTTTTGAGAATTTTCATGTATTTTTGGCAAAAATTTGATTTTCCAAAATTGAATACCTCGACTCACAAAATTTTGAAAATTTTTTTGAGAATTTTCATGTATTTTTGGCCAAAATTTGATTTTTCAAAATTGAATACCTCGACTCTCAAAATTTTGAAAAAAATCGAATATCTCGACTCACAGAAGTAGTACAGCTTTTTGAGTAGCACGGTTCGAAAGAGGACGTTTTTTTCAATTAAAAAATGGCCATTTATTTTTTTGAGAATTTTCATGTATTTTTGGCCGAAATTCGATTTTTCAAAATTGAATACCTCGACTCACAAAATTTTGAATAAAATCGAATATCTCGACTCACAAAAGTAGTACAGCTTTTTGAGTAGCACGGTTCGAAAGAGGACGTTTTTTTCCAATTAAAAAATGGTCATTTATTTTTTTGAGAATTTTCATGTATTTTTGGCCAAAATTTGATTTTTCAAAATTGAATACCTCGACTCACAAAATTTTGAAAAAAATCGAATATCTCGACTCACAAAAGTAGTACAGCTTTTTGAGTAGCACGGTTCGAAAGAGGACGTTTTTTCCAATTAAAAAATGGCCATTTATTTTTTTGAGAATTTTCATGTATTTTTGGCCAAAATTTGATTTTTCAAAATTGAATACCTCGGCTCACAAAATTTTGAAAAAAATCGAATATCTCGACTCACAAAAGTAGTACAGCTTTTTGAGTAGCACGGTTCGAAAGAGGACGTTTTTTCCAATTAAAAAATGGCCATTTATTTTTTTTAGAATTTTCATGTATTTTGGGCCAAAATTCGATTTTTCAAAATTGAATACCTCGACTCACAAAATTTTGAAAAAAATCGAATATCTCGACTCACAAAAGTAGTACAGCTTTTTGAGTAGCACGGTTCGAAAGAGGACGTTTTTTCCAATTAAAAAATGGCCATTTATTTTTTTGAGAATTTTCATGTATTTTTGGCCGAAATTCAATTTTTCAAAATTGAATACCTCGACTCACAAAATTTTTAAAAAAATCGAATATCTCGATTCACAAAAGTAGTACAGCTTTTTGAGTAGCACGGTTCGAAAGAGCACGTTTTATCCAATTAAAAATGGCCATTTATTTTTTTGAGAATTTTCATGAATTTTTGGCCAAAATTCGATTTTTCAAAATTGAATACCTCGACTCACAACATTTTGAAAAAAATCGAATATCTCGACTCACAAAAGTAGTACAGCTTTTTGAGTAGCACGGTTCGAAAGAGGACGTTTTTCCAATTAAAAAATGGCCATTTATTTTTTTGAGAATTTTCATGTATTTTTGGCCAAAATTTGATTTTTCAAAATTGAATACCTCGGCTCACAAAATTTTGAAAAAATCGAATATCTCGACTCACAAATGTAGTACAGCTTTTTGAGTAGCACGGTTCGAAAGAGGACGTTTTTTCCAATTAAAAAATGGCCATTTATTTTTTGAGAATTTTCATGTATTTTTGGCCAAAATTTGATTTTTCAAAATTGAATACCTCGACTCACAAAATTTTGAAAAAAATCGAATATCTCGACTCACAAAAGTAGTACAGCTTTTTGAGTAGCACGGTTCGAAAAAGGACGTTTTTTCCAATTAAAAAATGGCCATTTATTTTTTTGAGAATTTTCATGTATTTTTGGCCAAAATTTGATTTTTCAAAATTGAATACCTCGACTCACAAAATTTTGAAAAAAATCGAATATCTCGACTCACAAAAGTAGTACAGCTTTTTGAGTAGCACGGTTCGAAAGAGGACGTTTTTTCCAATTAAAAAATGGCCATTTATTTTTTTGAGAATTTTCATGTATTTTTGGCCAAAATTTGATTTTTCAAAATTGAATACCTCGACTCACAAAATTTTGAAAAAAATCGAATATCTCGACTCACAAAAGTAGTACAGCTTTTTGAGTAGCACGGTTCGAAAGAGGACGTTTTTTCCAATTAAAAAATGGCCATTTATTTTTTTGAGAATTTTCATGTATTTTTGGCCAAAATTTGATTTTTCAAAATTGAATACCTCGGCTCACAAAATTTTGAAAAAAATCGAATATCTCGACTCACAAAAGTAGTACAGCTTTTTGAGTAGCACGGTTCGAAAGAGGACGTTTTTTCCAATTAAAAAATGGCCATTTATTTTTTTGAGAATTTTCATGTATTTTTGGCCAAAATTTGATTTTTCAAAATTGAATACCTCGACTCACAAAATTTTGAAAAAAATCGAATATCTCGACTCACAAAAGTAGTACAGCTTTTTGAGTAGCGCGGTTCGAAAGAGCACGTTTTTTCCAATTAAAAAATGGCCATTTATTTTTTTGAGAATTTTCATGTATTTTTGGCCAAAATTCGATTTTTCAAAATTGAATACCTCGACTCACAAAATTTTGAATAAAATCGAATATCTCGACTCACAAAAGTAGTACAGCTTTTTGAGTAGCACGGTTCGAAAGAGGACGTTTTTTCCAATTAAAAAATGGCCATTTATTTTTTTGAGAATTTTCATGTATTTTTGGCCAAAATTCGATTTTTCAAAATTGAATACCTCGACTCACAAAATTTTGAATAAAATCGAATATCTCGACTCACAAAAGTAGTACAGCTTTTTGAGTAGCACGGTTCGAAAGAGGACGTTTTTTCCAATTAAAAAATGGCCATTTATTTTTTTGAGAATTTTCATGTATTTTTGGCCAAAATTCGATTTTTCAAAATTGAATACCTCGACTCACAAAATTTTGAATAAAATCGAATATCTCGACTCACAAAAGTAGTACAGCTTTTTGAGTAGCACGGTTCGAAAGAGGACGTTTTTTCCAATTAAAAAATGGCCATTTATTTTTTTGAGAATTTTCATGTATTTTTGGCCAAAATTCGATTTTTCAAAATTGAATACCTCGACTCACAAAATTTTGAATAAAATCGAATATCTCGACTCACAAAAGTAGTACAGCTTTTTGAGTAGCACGGTTCGAAAGAGGACGTTTTTTCCAATTAAAAAATGGTCATTTATTTTTTTGAGAATTTTCATGTATTTTTGGCCAAAATTTGATTTTTCAAAATTGAATACCTCGACTCACAAAATTTTGAAAAAAATCGAATATCTCGACTCACAAAAGTAGTACAGCTTTTTGAGTAGCACGGTTCGAAAGAGCACGTTTTTTCCAATTAAAAAATGGCCATTTATTTTTTTGAGAATTTTCATGTATTTTTGGCCAAAATTCGATTTTTCAAAATTGAATACCTCGACTCACAAAATTTTGAATAAAATCGAATATCTCGACTCACAAAAGTAGTACAGCTTTTTGAGTAGCACGGTTCGAAAGAGGACGTTTTTTCCAATTAAAAAATGGCCATTTATTTTTTTGAGAATTTTCATGTATTTTTGGCCAAAATTCGATTTTTCAAAATTGAATACCTCGACTCACAAAATTTTGAATAAAATCGAATATCTCGACTCACAAAAGTAGTACAGCTTTTTGAGTAGCACGGTTCGAAAGAGGACGTTTTTTCCAATTAAAAAATGGTCATTTATTTTTTTGAGAATTTTCATGTATTTTTGGCAAAAATTTGATTTTCCAAAATTGAATACCTCGACTCACAAAATTTTGAAAATTTTTTTGAGAATTTTCATGTATTTTTGGCCAAAATTTGATTTTTCAAAATTGAATACCTCGACTCTCAAAATTTTGAAAAAAATCGAATATCTCGACTCACAGAAGTAGTACAGCTTTTTGAGTAGCACGGTTCGAAAGAGGACGTTTTTTTCAATTAAAAAATGGCCATTTATTTTTTTGAGAATTTTCATGTATTTTTGGCCGAAATTCGATTTTTCAAAATTGAATACCTCGACTCACAAAATTTTGAATAAAATCGAATATCTCGACTCACAAAAGTAGTACAGCTTTTTGAGTAGCACGGTTCGAAAGAGGACGTTTTTTTCCAATTAAAAAATGGTCATTTATTTTTTTGAGAATTTTCATGTATTTTTGGCCAAAATTTGATTTTTCAAAATTGAATACCTCGACTCACAAAATTTTGAAAAAAATCGAATATCTCGACTCACAAAAGTAGTACAGCTTTTTGAGTAGCACGGTTCGAAAGAGGACGTTTTTTCCAATTAAAAAATGGCCATTTATTTTTTTGAGAATTTTCATGTATTTTTGGCCAAAATTTGATTTTTCAAAATTGAATACCTCGGCTCACAAAATTTTGAAAAAAATCGAATATCTCGACTCACAAAAGTAGTACAGCTTTTTGAGTAGCACGGTTCGAAAGAGGACGTTTTTTCCAATTAAAAAATGGCCATTTATTTTTTTTAGAATTTTCATGTATTTTTGGCCAAAATTCGATTTTTCAAAATTGAATACCTCGACTCACAAAATTTTGAAAAAAATCGAATATCTCGACTCACAAAAGTAGTACAGCTTTTTGAGTAGCACGGTTCGAAAGAGGACGTTTTTTCCAATTAAAAAATGGCCATTTATTTTTTTGAGAATTTTCATGTATTTTTGGCCGAAATTCAATTTTTCAAAATTGAATACCTCGACTCACAAAATTTTTAAAAAAATCGAATATCTCGATTCACAAAAGTAGTACAGCTTTTTGAGTAGCACGGTTCGAAAGAGCACGTTTTATCCAATTAAAAATGGCCATTTATTTTTTTGAGAATTTTCATGAATTTTTGGCCAAAATTCGATTTTTCAAAATTGAATACCTCGACTCACAACATTTTGAAAAAAATCGAATATCTCGACTCACAAAAGTAGTACAGCTTTTTGAGTAGCACGGTTCGAAAGAGGACGTTTTTCCAATTAAAAAATGGCCATTTATTTTTTTGAGAATTTTCATGTATTTTTGGCCAAAATTTGATTTTTCAAAATTGAATACCTCGGCTCACAAAATTTTGAAAAAATCGAATATCTCGACTCACAAATGTAGTACAGCTTTTTGAGTAGCACGGTTCGAAAGAGGACGTTTTTTCCAATTAAAAAATGGCCATTTATTTTTTGAGAATTTTCATGTATTTTTGGCCAAAATTTGATTTTTCAAAATTGAATACCTCGACTCACAAAATTTTGAAAAAAATCGAATATCTCGACTCACAAAAGTAGTACAGCTTTTTGAGTAGCACGGTTCGAAAAAGGACGTTTTTTCCAATTAAAAAATGGCCATTTATTTTTTTGAGAATTTTCATGTATTTTTGGCCAAAATTTGATTTTTCAAAATTGAATACCTCGACTCACAAAATTTTGAAAAAAATCGAATATCTCGACTCACAAAAGTAGTACAGCTTTTTGAGTAGCACGGTTCGAAAGAGGACGTTTTTTCCAATTAAAAAATGGCCATTTATTTTTTTGAGAATTTTCATGTATTTTTGGCCAAAATTTGATTTTTCAAAATTGAATACCTCGACTCACAAAATTTTGAAAAAAATCGAATATCTCGACTCACAAAAGTAGTACAGCTTTTTGAGTAGCACGGTTCGAAAGAGGACGTTTTTTCCAATTAAAAAATGGCCATTTATTTTTTTGAGAATTTTCATGTATTTTTGGCCAAAATTTGATTTTTCAAAATTGAATACCTCGGCTCACAAAATTTTGAAAAAAATCGAATATCTCGACTCACAAAAGTAGTACAGCTTTTTGAGTAGCACGGTTCGAAAGAGGACGTTTTTTCCAATTAAAAAATGGCCATTTATTTTTTTGAGAATTTTCATGTATTTTTGGCCAAAATTTGATTTTTCAAAATTGAATACCTCGACTCACAAAATTTTGAAAAAAATCGAATATCTCGACTCACAAAAGTAGTACAGCTTTTTGAGTAGCGCGGTTCGAAAGAGCACGTTTTTTCCAATTAAAAAATGGCCATTTATTTTTTTGAGAATTTTCATGTATTTTTGGCCAAAATTCGATTTTTCAAAATTGAATACCTCGACTCACAAAATTTTGAATAAAATCGAATATCTCGACTCACAAAAGTAGTACAGCTTTTTGAGTAGCACGGTTCGAAAGAGGACGTTTTTTCCAATTAAAAAATGGCCATTTATTTTTTTGAGAATTTTCATGTATTTTTGGCCAAAATTCGATTTTTCAAAATTGAATACCTCGACTCACAAAATTTTGAATAAAATCGAATATCTCGACTCACAAAAGTAGTACAGCTTTTTGAGTAGCACGGTTCGAAAGAGGACGTTTTTTCCAATTAAAAAATGGTCATTTATTTTTTTGAGAATTTTCATGTATTTTTGGCCAAAATTTGATTTTTCAAAATTGAATACCTCGACTCACAAAATTTTGAAAATTTTTTTGAGAATTTTCATGTATTTTTGGCCAAAATTTGATTTTTCAAAATTGAATACCTCGACTCTCAAAATTTTGAAAAAAATCGAATATCTCGACTCACAGAAGTAGTACAGCTTTTTGAGTAGCACGGTTCGAAAGAGGACGTTTTTTTCAATTAAAAAATGGCCATTTATTTTTTTGAGAATTTTCATGTATTTTTGGCCGAAATTCGATTTTTCAAAATTGAATACCTCGACTCACAAAATTTTGAAAAAAATCGAATATCTCGATTCACAAAAGTAGTACAGCTTTTTGAGTAGCACGTTTCGAAAGAGGACGTTTTATCCAATTAAAAAATGGCCATTTATTTTTTTGAGAATTTTCATGAATTTTTGGCCAAAATTCGATTTTTCAAAATTGAATACCTCGACTCACAACATTTTGAAAAAAATCGAATATCTCGACTCACAAAAGTAGTACAGCTTTTTGAGTAGCACGGTTCGAAAGAGGACGTTTTTTCCAATTAAAAAATGGCCATTTATTTTTTTGAGAATTTTCATGTATTTTTGGCCAAAATTTGATTTTTCAAAATTGAATACCTCGGCTCACAAAATTTTGAAAAAAATCGAATATCTCGACTCACAAAAGTAGTACAGCTTTTTGAGTAGCACGGTTCGAAAGAGGACGTTTTTTCCAATTAAAAAATGGCCATTTATTTTTTTGAGAATTTTCATGTATTTTTGGCCAAAATTTGATTTTTCAAAATTGAATACCTCGACTCACAAAATTTTGAAAAAAATCGAATATCTCGACTCACAAAAGTAGTACAGCTTTTTGAGTAGCACGGTTCGAAAGAGGACGTTTTTTCCAATTAAAAAATGGCCATTTATTTTTTTGAGAATTTTCATGTATTTTTGGCCAAAATTTGATTTTTCAAAATTGAATACCTCGACTCACAAAATTTTGAAAAAAATCGAATATCTCGACTCACAAAAGTAGTACAGCTTTTTGAGTAGCACGGTTCGAAAGAGGACGTTTTTTCCAATTAAAAAATGGCCATTTATTTTTTGGAGAATTTTCATGTATTTTTGGCCAAAATTTGATTTTTCAAAATTGAATACCTCGACTCACAAAATTTTGAAAAAAATCGAATATCTCGACTCACAAAAGTAGTACAGCTTTTTGAGTAGCACGGTTCGAAAGAGGACGTTTTTTCCAATTAAAAAATGGCCATTTATTTTTTTGAGAATTTTCATGTATTTTTGGCCGAAATTCGATTTTTCAAAATTGAATACCTCGACTCACAAAATTTTTAAAAAAATCGAATATCTCGATTCACAAAAGTAGTACAGCTTTTTGAGTAGCACGGTTCGAAAGAGGACGTTTTATCCAATTAAAAAATGGCCATTTATTTTTTTGAGAATTTTCATGAATTTTTGGCCAAAATTTGATTTTTCAAAATTGAATACCTCGGCTCACAAAATTTTGAAAAAAATCGAATATCTCGACTCACAAAAGTAGTACAGCTTTTTGAGTAGCACGGTTCGAAAGAGGACGTTTTTTCCAATTAAAAAATGGCCATTTATTTTTTTGAGAATTTTCATGTATTTTTGGCCAAAATTTGATTTTTCAAAATTGAATACCTCGACTCACAAAATTTTGAAAAAAATCGAATATCTCGACTCACAAAAGTAGTACAGCTTTTTGAGTAGCACGGTTCGAAAGAGGACGTTTTTTCCAATTAAAAAATGGCCATTTATTTTTTTGAGAATTTTCATGTATTTTTGGCCAAAATTTGATTTTTCAAAATTGAATACCTCGACTCACAAAATTTTGAATAAAATCGAATATCTCGACTCACAAAAGTAGTACAGCTTTTTGAGTAGCACGGTTCGAAAGAGGACGTTTTTTCCAATTAAAAAATGGTCATTTATTTTTTTGAGATATTTCATGTATTTTTGGCCAAAATTTGATTTTTCAAAATTGAATACCTCGACTCACAAAATTTTGAAAAAAATCGAATATCTCGACTCACAAAAGTAGTACAGCTTTTTGAGTAGCACGGTTCGAAAGAGGACGTTTTTCCAATTAAAAAATGGCCATTTATTTTTTTGAGAATTTTCATGTATTTTTGGCCAAAATTTGATTTTTCAAAATTGAATACCTCGGCTCACAAAATTTTGAAAAAAATCGAATATCTCGACTCACAAAAGTAGTACAGCTTTTTGAGTAGCACGGTTCGAAAGAGGACGTTTTTTCCAATTAAAAAATGGCCATTTATTTTTTGGAGAATTTTCATGTATTTTTGGCCAAAATTTGATTTTTCAAAATTGAATACCTCGACTCACAAAATTTTGAAAAAAATCGAATATCTCGACTCACAAAAGTAGTACAGCTTTTTGAGTAGCACGGTTCGAAAGAGGACGTTTTTTCCAATTAAGAAATGGCCATTTATTTTTTTGAGAATTTTCATGTATTTTTGGCCGAAATTCGATTTTTCAAAATTGAATACCTCGACTCACAAAATTTTTAAAAAAATCGAATATCTCGATTCACAAAAGTAGTACAGCTTTTTGAGTAGCACGGTTCGAAAGAGGACGTTTTATCCAATTAAAAAATGGCCATTTATTTTTTTGAGAATTTTCATGAATTTTTGGCCAAAATTTGATTTTTCAAAATTGAATACCTCGACTCACAAAATTTTGAAAAAAATCGAATATCTCGACTCACAAAAGTAGTACAGCTTTTTGAGTAGCACGGTTCGAAAGAGGACGTTTTTTCCAATTAAAAAATGGCCATTTATTTTTTTGAGAATTTTCATGTATTTTTGGCCGAAATTCGATTTTTCAAAATTGAATACCTCGACTCACAAAATTTTGAAAAAAATCGAATATCTCGACTCACAAAAGTAGTACAGCTTTTTGAGTAGCACGGTTGGAAAGAGGACGTTTTTTCCAATTAAAAAATGGCCATTTATTTTTTTGAGAATTTTCATGTATTTTTGGCCAAAATTTGATTTTTCAAAATTGAATACCTCGACTCACAAAATTTTGAAAAAAATCGAATATCTCGACTCACAAAAGTAGTACAGCTTTTTGAGTAGCACGGTTCGAAAGAGGACGTTTTTTCCAATTAAAAAATGGCCATTTATTTTTTTGAGAATTTTCATGTATTTTTGGCCAAAATTCGATTTTTCAAAATTGAATACCTCGACTCACAAAATTTTGAATAAAATCGAATATCTCGACTCACAAAAGTAGTACAGCTTTTTGAGTAGCACGGTTCGAAAGAGGACGTTTTTTCCAATTAAAAAATGGTCATTTATTTTTTTGAGAATTTTCATGTATTTTTGGCCAAAATTTGATTTTTCAAAATTGAATACCTCGACTCACAAAATTTTGAAAAAAATCGAATATCTCGACTCACAAAAGTAGTACAGCTTTTTGAGTAGCACGGTTCGAAAGAGGACGTTTTTTCCAATTAAAAAATGGCCATTTATTTTTTTGAGAATTTTCATGTATTTTTGGCCAAAATTTGATTTTTCAAAATTGAATACCTCGGCTCACAAAATTTTGAAAAAAATCGAATATCTCGACTCACAAAAGTAGTACAGCTTTTTGAGTAGCACGGTTCGAAAGAGGACGTTTTTTCCAATTAAAAAATGGCCATTTATTTTTTTGAGAATTTTCATGTATTTTTGGCCAAAATTTGATTTTTCAAAATTGAATACCTCGACTCTCAAAATTTTGAAAAAAATCGAATATCTCGACTCACAGAAGTAGTACAGCTTTTTGAGTAGCACGGTTCGAAAGAGGACGTTTTTTCCAATTAAAAAATGGCCATTTATTTTTTTGAGAATTTTCATGTATTTTTGGCCGAAATTCGATTTTTCAAAATTGAATACCTCGACTCACAAAATTTTGAATAAAATCGAATATCTCGATTCACAAAAGTAGTACAGCTTTTTGAGTAGCACGTTTCGAAAGAGGACGTTTCATCCAATTAAAAAATGGCCATTTATTTTTTTGAGAATTTTCATGAATTTTTGGCCAAAATTCGATTTTTCAAAATTGAATACCTCGACTCACAACATTTTGAAAAAAATCGAATATCTCGACTCACAAAAGTAGTACAGCTTTTTGAGTAGCACGGTTCGAAAGAGGACGTTTTTTCCAATTAAAAAATGGCCATTTATTTTTTTGAGAATTTTCATGTATTTTTGGCCAAAATTTGATTTTTCAAAATTGAATACCTCGACTCACAAAATTTTGAATAAAATCGAATATCTCGACTCACAAAAGTAGTACAGCTTTTTGAGTAGGACGGTTCGAAAGAGGACGTTTTTTCCAATTAAAAAATGGTCATTTATTTTTTTGAGAATTTTCATGTATTTTTGGCCAAAATTTGATTTTTCAAAATTGAATACCTCGACTCACAAAATTTTGAAAAAAATCGAATATCTCGACTCACAAAAGTAGTACAGCTTTTTGAGTAGCACGGTTCGAAAGAGGACGTTTTTTCCAATTAAAAAATGGCCATTTATTTTTTGGAGAATTTTCATGTATTTTTGGCCAAAATTTGATTTTTCAAAATTGAATACCTCGACTCACAAAATTTTGAAAAAAATCGAATATCTCGACTCACAAAAGTAGTACAGCTTTTTGAGTAGCACGGTTCGAAAGAGGACGTTTTTTTCCAATTAAAAAATGGCCATTTATTTTTTTGAGAATTTTCATGTATTTTGGCCGAAATTCGATTTTTCAAAATTGAATACCTCGACTCACAAAATTTTTAAAAAAATCGAATATCTCGATTCACAAAAGTAGTACAGCTTTTTGAGTAGCACGGTTCGAAAGAGGACGTTTTATCCAATTAAAAAATGGCCATTTATTTTTTTGAGAATTTTCATGAATTTTTGGCCAAAATTTGATTTTTCAAAATTGAATACCTCGACTCACAAAATTTTGAAAAAAATCGAATATCTCGACTCACAAAAGTAGTACAGCTTTTTGAGTAGCACGGTTCGAAAGAGGACGTTTTTCCCAATTAAAAAATGGCCATTTATTTTTTTGAGAATTTTCATGTATTTTTGGCCAAAATTTGATTTTTCAAAATTGAAGACCTCGACTCACAAAATTTTGAATAAAATCGAATATCTCGACTCACAAAAGTAGTACAGCTTTTTGAGTAGCACGGTTCGAAAGAGGACGTTTTTTCCAATTAAAAAATGGTCATTTATTTTTTTGAGAATTTTCATGTATTTTTGGCTAAAATTTGATTTTTCAAAAATGAATACCTCGACTCACAAAATTTTGAAAAAAATCGAATATCTCGACTCACAAAAGTAGTACAGCTTTTTGAGTAGCACGGTTCGAAAGAGGACGTTTTTTCCAATTAAAAAATGGCCATTTATTTTTTTGAGAATTTTCATGTATTTTTGGCCAAAATTTGATTTTTCAAAATTGAATACCTCGGCTCACAAAATTTTGAAAAAAATCGAATATCTCGACTCACAAAAGTAGTACAGCTTTTTGAGTAGCACGGTTCGAAAGAGGACGTTTTTTCCAATTAAAAAATGGCCATTTATTTTTTTGAGAATTTTCATGTATTTTTGGCCAAAATTTGATTTTTCAAAATTGAATACCTCGACTCACAAAATTTTGAAAAAAATCGAATATCTCGACTCACAAAAGTAGTACAGCTTTTTGAGTAGCACGGTTCGAAAGAGGACGTTTTTTCCAATTAAAAAATGGCCATTTATTTTTTTGAGAATTTTCATGTATTTTTGGCCAAAATTTGATTTTTCAAAATTGAATACCTCGACTCACAAAATTTTGAATAAAATCGAATATCTCGACTCACAAAAGTAGTACAGCTTTTTGAGTAGCACGGTTCGAAAGAGGACGTTTTTTCCAATTAAAAAATGGTCATTTATTTTTTTGAGATATTTCATGTATTTTTGGCCAAAATTTGATTTTTCAAAATTGAATACCTCGACTCACAAAATTTTGAAAAAAATCGAATATCTCGACTCACAAAAGTAGTACAGCTTTTTGAGTAGCACGGTTCGAAAGAGGACGTTTTTCCAATTAAAAAATGGCCATTTATTTTTTTGAGAATTTTCATGCATTTTTGGCCAAAATTTGATTTTTCAAAATTGAATACCTCGGCTCACAAAATTTTGAAAAAAATCGAATATCTCGACTCACAAAAGTAGTACAGCTTTTTGAGTAGCACGGTTCGAAAGAGGACGTTTTTTCCAATTAAAAAATGGCCATTTATTTTTTGGAGAATTTTCATGTATTTTTGGCCAAAATTTGATTTTTCAAAATTGAATACCTCGACTCACAAAATTTTGAAAAAAATCGAATATCTCGACTCACAAAAGTAGTACAGCTTTTTGAGTAGCACGGTTCGAAAGAGGACGTTTTTTCCAATTAAGAAATGGCCATTTATTTTTTTGAGAATTTTCATGTATTTTTGGCCGAAATTCGATTTTTCAAAATTGAATACCTCGACTCACAAAATTTTTAAAAAAATCGAATATCTCGATTCACAAAAGTAGTACAGCTTTTTGAGTAGCACGGTTCGAAAGAGGACGTTTTATCCAATTAAAAAATGGCCATTTATTTTTTTGAGAATTTTCATGAATTTTTGGCCAAAATTTGATTTTTCAAAATTGAATACCTCGACTCACAAAATTTTGAAAAAAATCGAATATCTCGACTCACAAAAGTAGTACAGCTTTTTGAGTAGCACGGTTCGAAAGAGGACGTTTTTTCCAATTAAAAAATGGTCATTTATTTTTTTGAGAATTTTCATGTATTTTTGGCCAAAATTTGATTTTTCAAAATTGAATATACCTCGACTCACAAAATTTTGAAAAAAATCGAATATCTCGACTCACAAAAGTAGTACAGCTTTTTGAGTAGCACGGTTCGAAAGAGGACGTTTTTTCCAATTAAAAAATGGCCATTTATTTTTTTGAGAATTTTCATGTATTTTTGGCCAAAATTCGATTTTTCAAAATTGAATACCTCGACTCACAAAATTTTGAATAAAATCGAATATCTCGACTCACAAAAGTAGTACAGCTTTTTGAGTAGCACGGTTCGAAAGAGGACGTTTTTTCCAATTAAAAAATGGCCATTTATTTTTTTGAGAATTTTCATGTATTTTTGGCCAAAATTTGATTTTTCAAAATTGAATACCTCGGCTCACAAAATTTTGAAAAAAATCGAATATCTCGACTCACAAAAGTAGTACAGCTTTTTGAGTAGCACGGTTCGAAAGAGGACGTTTTTTCCAATTAAAAAATGGCCATTTATTTTTTTGAGAATTTTCATGTATTTTTGGCCAAAATTTGATTTTTCAAAATTGAATACCTCGACTCACAAAATTTTGAAAAAAATCGAATATCTCGACTCACAAAAGTAGTACAGCTTTTTGAGTAGCACGGTTCGAAAGAGGACGTTTTTTCCAATTAAAAAATTGCCATTTATTTTTTTGAGAATTTTCATGTATTTTTGGCCGAAATTCGATTTTTCAAAATTGAATACCTCGACTCACAAAATTTTGAAAAAAATCGAATATCTCGATTCACAAAAGTAGTACAGCTTTTTGAGTAGCACGGTTCGAAAGAGGACGTTTTATCCAATTAAAAAATGGCCATTTATTTTTTTGAGAATTTTCATGAATTTTTGGCCAAAATTTGATTTTTCAAAATTGAATACCTCGACTCACAAAATTTTGAAAAAAATCGAATATCTCGACTCACAAAAGTAGTACAGCTTTTTGAGTAGCACGGTTCGAAAGAGGACGTTTTTTCCAATTAAAAAATGGCCATTTATTTTTTTGAGAATTTTCATGTATTTTTGGCCAAAATTTGATTTTTCAAAATTGAATACCTCGACTCACAAAATTTTGAAAAAAATCGAATATCTCGACTCACAAAAGTAGTACAGCTTTTTGAGTAGCACGGTTCGAAAGAGGACGTTTTTTCCAATTAAAAAATGGCCATTTATTTTTTTGAGAATTTTCATGTATTTTTGGCCAAAATTCGATTTTTCAAAATTGAATACCTCGACTCACAAAATTTTGAATAAAATCGAATATCTCGACTCACAAAAGCTTTTGAGTAGCACGGTTCGAAAGAGGACGTTTTTTCCAATTAAAAAATGGCCATTTATTTTTTTGAGAATTTTCATGTATTTTTGGCCAAAATTTGATTTTTCAAAATTGAATACCTCGGCTCACAAAATTTTGAAAAAAATCGAATATCTCGACTCGCAAAAGTAGTACAGCTTTTTGAGTAGCACGGTTCGAAAGAGGACGTTTTTTCCAATTAAAAAATGGCCATTTATTTTTTTGAGAATTTTCATGTATTTTTGGCCAAAATTTGATTTTTCAAAATTGAATACCTCGACTCACAAAATTTTGAAAAAAATCGAATATCTCGACTCACAAAAGTAGTACAGCTTTTTGAGTAGCACGGTTCGAAAGAGGACGTTTTTTCCAATTAAAAAATGGCCATTTATTTTTTTGAGAATTTTCATGTATTTTTGGCCGAAATTCGATTTTTCAAAATTGAATACCTCGACTCACAAAATTTTGAAAAAAATCGAATATCTCGATTCACAAAAGTAGTACAGCTTTTTGAGTAGCACGGTTCGAAAGAGGACGTTTTATCCAATTAAAAAATGGCCATTTATTTTTTTGAGAATTTTCATGAATTTTTGGCCAAAATTCGATTTTTCAAAATTGATTACCTCGACTCACAACATTTTGAAAAAAATCGAATATCTCGACTCACAAAAGTAGTACAGCTTTTTGAGTAGCACGGTTCGAAAGAGGACGTTTTTTCCAATTAAAAAATGGCCATTTATTTTTTTGAGAATTTTCATGTATTTTTGGCCAAAATTTGATTTTTCAAAATTGAATACCTCGACTCACAAAATTTTGAAAAAAATCGAATATCTCGACTCACAAAAGTAGTACAGCTTTTTGAGTAGCACGGTTCGAAAGAGGACGTTTTTTCCAATTAAAAAATGGCCATTTATTTTTTTGAGAATTTTCATGTATTTTTGGCCAAAATTTGATTTTTCAAAATTGAATACCTCGACTCACAAAATTTTGAAAAAAATCGAATATCTCGACTCACAAAAGTAGTACAGCTTTTTGAGTAGCACGGTTCGAAAGAGGACGTTTTTTCCAATTAAAAAATGGTCATTTATTTTTTTTGAGAATTTTCATGTATTTTTGGCCAAAATTTGATTTTTCAAAATTGAATACCTCGACTCACAAACTTTTGAAAAAAATCGAATATCTCGACTCACAAAAGTAGTACAGCTTTTTGAGTAGCACGGTTCGAAAGAGAACGTTTTTTCCAATTAAAAAATGGCCATTTATTTTTTTGAGAATTTTCATGTATTTTTGGCCAAAATTTGATTTTTCAAAATTGAATACCTCGGCTCACAAAATTTTGAAAAAAATCGACTATCTCGACTCACAAAAGTAGTACAGCTTTTTGAGTAGCACGGTTCGGAAGAGGACGTTTTTTCCAATTAAAAAATGGCCATTTATTTTTTTGAGAATTTTCATGTATTTTTGGCCAAAATTTGATTTTTCAAAATTGAATACCTCGACTCACAAATTTTGAAAAAAATCGAATATCTCGACTCACAAAAGTAGTACCTCTTTTTGAGTAGCACGGTTCGAAAGAGGACGTTTTTTTCCAATTAAAAAATGGCCATTTATTTTTTTGAGAATTTTCATGAATTTTTGGCCAAAATTTGATTTTTCAAAATTAAATACCTCGACTCACAAAATTTTGAAAAAAATCGAATATCTCGACTCACAAAAGTAGTACAGCTTTTTGAGTAGCACGGTTCGAAAGAGGACGTTTTTTCCAATTAAAAAATGGCCATTTATTTTTTTGAGAATTTTCATGTATTTTTGGCCAAAATTTGATTTTTCAAAATTGAATACCTCGACTCACAAAATTTTGAATAAAATCGAATATCTCGACTCACAAAAGTAGTACAGCTTTTTGAGTAGCACGGTTCGAAAGAGGACGTTTTTTCCAATTAAAAAATGGTCATTTATTTTTTTGAGAATTTTCATGTATTTTTGGCTAAAATTTGATTTTTCAAAATTGAATACCTCGACTCACAAAATTTTGAAAAAAATCGAATATCTCGACTCACAAAAGTAGTACAGCTTTTTGAGTAGCACGGTTCGAAAGAGGACGTTTTTTCCAATTAAAAAATGGCCATTTATTTTTTTGAGAATTTTCATGTATTTTTGGCCAAAATTTGATTTTTCAAAATTGAATACCTCGGCTCACAAAATTTTGAAAAAAATCGAATATCTCGACTCACAAAAGTAGTACAGCTTTTTGAGTAGCACGGTTCGAAAGAGGACGTTTTTTCCAATTAAAAAATGGCCATTTATTTTTTTGAGAATTTTCATGTATTTTTGGCCAAAATTTGATTTTTCAAAATTGAATACCTCGACTCACAAAATTTTGAAAAAAATCGAATATCTCGACTCACAAAAGTAGTACAGCTTTTTGAGTAGCACGGTTCGAAAGAGGACGTTTTTTCCAATTAAAAAATGGCCATTTATTTTTTTGAGAATTTTCATGTATTTTTGGCCAAAATTTGATTTTTCAAAATTGAATACCTCGACTCACAAAATTTTGAATAAAATCGAATATCTCGACTCACAAAAGTAGTACAGCTTTTTGAGTAGCACGGTTCGAAAGAGGACGTTTTTTCCAATTAAAAAATGGTCATTTATTTTTTTGAGATATTTCATGTATTTTTGGCCAAAATTTGATTTTTCAAAATTGAATACCTCGACTCACAAAATTTTGAAAAAATCGAATATCTCGACTCACAAAAGTAGTACAGCTTTTTGAGTAGCACGGTTCGAAAGAGGACGTTTTTCCAATTAAAAAATGGCCATTTATTTTTTTGAGAATTTTCATGTATTTTTGGCCAAAATTTGATTTTTCAAAATTGAATACCTCGGCTCACAAAATTTTGAAAAAAATCGAATATCTCGACTCACAAAAGTAGTACAGCTTTTTGAGTAGCACGGTTCGAAAGAGGACGTTTTTTCCAATTAAAAAATGGTCATTTATTTTTTGGAGAATTTTCATGTATTTTTGGCCAAAATTTGATTTTTCAAAATTGAATACCTCGACTCACAAAATTTTGAAAAAAATCGAATATCTCGACTCACAAAAGTAGTACAGCTTTTTGAGTAGCACGGTTCGAAAGAGGACGTTTTTTCCAATTAAAAAATGGCCATTTATTTTTTTGAGAATTTTCATGTATTTTTGGCCAAAATTCGATTTTTCAAAATTGAATACCTCGACTCACAAAATTTTGAATAAAATCGAATATCTCGACTCACAAAAGTAGTACAGCTTTTTGAGTAGCACGGTTCGAAAGAGGACGTTTTTTCCAATTAAAAAATGGCCATTTATTTTTTTGAGAATTTTCATGTATTTTTGGCCAAAATTTGATTTTTCAAAATTGAATACCTCGGCTCACAAAATTTTGAAAAAAATCGAATATCTCGACTCGCAAAAGTAGTACAGCTTTTTGAGTAGCACGGTTCGAAAGAGGACGTTTTTTCCAATTAAAAAATGGCCATTTATTTTTTTGAGAATTTTCATGTATTTTTGGCCAAAATTTGATTTTTCAAAATTGAATACCTCGACTCACAAAATTTTGAAAAAAATCGAATATCTCGACTCACAAAAGTAGTACAGCTTTTTGAGTAGCACGGTTCGAAAGAGGACGTTTTTTCCAATTAAAAAATGGCCATTTATTTTTTTGAGAATTTTCATGTATTTTTGGCCGAAATTCGATTTTTCAAAATTGAATACCTCGACTCACAAAATTTTGAAAAAAATCGAATATCTCGATTCACAAAAGTAGTACAGCTTTTTGAGTAGCACGGTTCGAAAGAGGACGTTTTATCCAATTAAAAAATGGCCATTTATTTTTTTGAGAATTTTCATGAATTTTTGGCCAAAATTTGATTTTTCAAAATTGAATACCTCGACTCACAAAATTTTGAAAAAAATCGAATATCTCGACTCACAAAAGTAGTACAGCTTTTTGAGTAGCACGGTTCGAAAGAGGACGTTTTTTCCAATTAAAAAATGGCCATTTATTTTTTTGAGAATTTTCATGTATTTTTGGCCAAAATTTGATTTTTCAAAATTGAATACCTCGACTCACAAAATTTTGAAAAAAATCGAATATCTCGACTCACAAAAGTAGTACAGCTTTTTGAGTAGCACGGTTCGAAAGAGGACGTTTTTTCCAATTAAAAAATGGCCATTTATTTTTTTGAGAATTTTCATGTATTTTTGGCCAAAATTCGATTTTTCAAAATTGAATACCTCGACTCACAAAATTTTGAATAAAATCGAATATCTCGACTCACAAAAGTAGTACAGCTTTTTGAGTAGCACGGTTCGAAAGAGGACGTTTTTTCCAATTAAAAAATGGCCATTTATTTTTTTGAGAATTTTCATGTATTTTTGGCCAAAATTTGATTTTTCAAAATTGAATACCTCGGCTCACAAAATTTTGAAAAAAATCGAATATCTCGACTCGCAAAAGTAGTACAGCTTTTTGAGTAGCACGGTTCGAAAGAGGACGTTTTTTCCAATTAAAAAATGGTCATTTATTTTTTTGAGAATTTTCATGTATTTTTGGCCAAAATTTGATTTTTCAAAATTGAATACCTCGACTCACAAAATTTTGAAAAAAATCGAATATCTCGACTCACAAAAGTAGTACAGCTTTTTGAGTAGCACGGTTCGAAAGAGGACGTTTTTTCCAATTAAAAAATGGCCATTTATTTTTTTGAGAATTTAATGTATTTTTGGCCGAAATTCGATTTTTCAAAATTGAATACCTCGACTCACAAAATTTTGAAAAAAATCGAATATCTCGATTCACAAAAGTAGTACAGCTTTTTGAGTAGCACGGTTCGAAAGAGGACGTTTTATCCAATTAAAAAATGGCCATTTATTTTTTTGAGAATTTTCATGAATTTTTGGCCAAAATTCGATTTTTCAAAATTGATTACCTCGACTCACAACATTTTGAAAAAAATCGAATATCTCGACTCACAAAAGTAGTACAGCTTTTTGAGTAGCACGGTTCGAAAGAGGACGTTTTTTCCAATTAAAAAATGGCCATTTATTTTTTTGAGAATTTTCATGTATTTTTGGCCAAAATTTGATTTTTCAAAATTGAATACCTCGGCTCACAAAATTTTGAAAAAAATCGAATATCTCGACTCACAAAAGTAGTACAGATTTTTGAGTAGCACGGTTCGAAAGAGGACGTTTTTTCCAATTAAAAAATGGCCATTTATTTTTTTGAGAATTTTCATGTATTTTTGGCCAAAATTTGATTTTTCAAAATTGAATACCTCGACTCACAAAATTTTGAAAAAAATCGAATATCTCGACTCACAAAAGTAGTACAGCTTTTTGAGTAGCACGGTTCGAAAGAGGACGTTTTTTCCAATTAAAAAATGGCCATTTATTTTTTTGAGAATTTTCATGTATTTTTGGCCAAAATTTGATTTTTCAAAATTGAATACCTCGACTCACAAAATTTTGAAAAAAATCGAATATCTCGACTCACAAAAGTAGTACAGCTTTTTGAGTAGCACGGTTCGAAAGAGGACGTTTTTTCCAATTAAAAAATGGTCATTTATTTTTTTGAGAATTTTCATGTATTTTTGGCCAAAATTTGATTTTTCAAAATTGAATACCTCGGCTCACAAAATTTTGAAAAAAATCGACTATCTCGACTCACAAAAGTAGTACAGCTTTTTGAGTAGCACGGTTCGGAAGAGGACGTTTTTTCCAATTAAAAAATGGCCATTTATTTTTTTGAGAATTTTCATGTATTTTTGGCCAAAATTTGATTTTTCAAAATTGAATACCTCGACTCACAAAATTTTGAAAAAAATCGAATATCTCGACTCACAAAAGTAGTACCTCTTTTTGAGTAGCACGGTTCGAAAGAGGACGTTTTTTCCAATTAAAAAATGGCCATTTATTTTTTTGAGAATTTTCATGTATTTTTGGCCGAAATTCGATTTTTCAAAATTGAATACCTCGACAGACAAAATTTTGAAAAAAATCGAATATCTCGATTCACAAAAGTAGTACAGCTTTTTGAGTAGCACGGTTCGAAAGAGGACGTTTTATCCAATTAAAAAATGGCCATTTATTTTTTTGAGAATTTTCATGAATTTTTGGCCAAAATTCGATTTTTCAAAATTGAATACCTCGACTCACAAAATTTTGAAAAAAATCGAATATCTCGACTCACAAAAGTAGTACAGCTTTTTGAGTAGCACGGTTCGAAAGAGGACGTTTTTTCCAATTAAAAAATGGCCATTTATTTTTTTGAGAATTTTCATGTATTTTTGGCCAAAATTTGATTTTTCAAAATTGAATACCTCGGCTCACAAAATTTTGAAAAAAATCGAATATCTCGACTCACAAAAGTAGTACAGCTTTTTGAGTAGCACGGTTCGAAAGAGGACGTTTGTTCCAATTAAAAAATGGCCATTCATTTTTTTGAGAATTTTCATGTATTTTTGGCCGAAATTTGATTTTTCAAAATTGAATACCTCGACTCACAAAATTTTGAAAAAAATCGAATATCTCGACTCACTAAAGTAGTACAGCTTTTTGAGTAGCACGGTTCGAAAGAGGACGTTTTTTCCAATTAAAAAATGGCCATTTATTTTTTTGAGAATTTTCATGTATTTTTGGCCGAAATTCGATTTTTCAAAATTGAATACCTCGACTCACAAAATTTTGAAAAAAATCGAATATCTCGACTCACAAAAGTAGTACAGCTTTTTGAGTAGCACGGTTCGAAAGAGGACGTTTTTTCCAATTAAAAAATGGCCATTTATTTTTTTGAGAATTTTCATGTATTTTTGGCCAAAATTTGATTTTTCAAAATTGAATACATCGGCTCACAAAATTTTGAAAAAAATCGAATATCTCGACTCACAAAAGTAGTACAGCTTTTTGAGTAGCACGGTTCGAAAGAGGACGTTTTTTCCAATTAAAAAATGGCCATTTATTTTTTTGAGAATTTTCATGTATTTTTGGCCAAAATTTGATTTTTCAAAATTGAATACCTCGACTCACAAAATTTTGAAAAAAATCGAATATCTCGACTCACAAAAGTAGTACAGCTTTTTGAGTAGCACGGTTCGAAAGAGGACGTTTTTTCCAATTAAAAAATGGCCATTTATTTTTTTGAGAATTTTCATGTATTTTTGGCCGAAATTCGATTTTTCAAAATTGAATACCTCGACTCACAAAATTTTGAAAAAAATCGAATATCTCGACTCACAAAAGTAGTACAGCTTTTTGAGTAGCACGGTTCGAAAGAGGACGTTTTTTCCAATTAAAAAATGGCCATTTATTTTTTTGAGAATTTTCATGTATTTTTGGCCAAAATTTGATTTTTCAAAATTGAATACCTCGGCTCACAAAATTTTGAAAAAAATCGAATATCTCGACTCACAAAAGTAGTACAGCTTTTTGAGTAGCACGGTTCGAAAGAGGACGTTTTTTCCAATTAAAAAATGGCCATTTATTTTTTTGAGAATTTTCATGTATTTTTGGCCAAAATTTGATTTTTCAAAATTGAATACCTCGACTCACAAAATTTTGAAAAAAATCGAATATCTCGACTCACAAAAGTAGTACAGCTTTTTGAGTAGCACGGTTCGAAAGAGGACGTTTTTTCCAATTAAAAAATGGCCATTTATTTTTTTGAGAATTTTCATGTATTTTTGGCCGAAATTCGATTTTTCAAAATTGAATACCTCGACTCACAAAATTTTGAAAAAAATCGAATATCTCGACTCACAAAAGTAGTACAGCTTTTTGAGTAGCACGGTTCGAAAGAGGACGTTTTTTCCAATTAAAAAATGGCCATTTATT
Source organism: Sarcophaga subvicina (assembly GCA_936449025.2). Classification (NCBI taxonomy): domain Eukaryota; kingdom Metazoa; phylum Arthropoda; class Insecta; order Diptera; family Sarcophagidae; genus Sarcophaga; species Sarcophaga subvicina. The sequence goes on along the minus strand of CAKZFR020000150.1, from coordinate 12,524 downwards.
TTTTTGAGAATTTTCATGTATTTTTGGCCAAAATTTGATTTTTCAAAATTGAATACCTCGACTCACAAAATTTTGAAAAAAATCGAATATCTCGACTCACAAAAGTAGTACAGCTTTTTGAGTAGCACGGTTCGAAAGAGGACGTTTTTTCCAATTAAAAAGTGGCCATTTATTTTTTTGAGAATTTTCATGTATTTTTGGCCGAAATTCGAATTTTCAAAATTGAATACCTCGACTCACAAAATTTTGAAAAAAATCGAATATCTCGACCCTCAAAAGTAGTACAGCTTTTTGAGTAGCACGGTTCGAAAGAGGACGTTTTTTCCAATTAAAAAATGGCCATTTATTTTTTTGAGAATTTTCATGTATTTTTGGCCAAAATTTGATTTTTCAAAATTGAATACCTCGACTCTCAAAATTTTGAAAAAAATCGAATATCTCGACTCACAGAAGTAGTACAGCTTTTTGAGTAGAACGGTTCGAAAGAGGACGTTTTTTCCAATTAAAAAATGGCCATTTATTTTTTTGATAATTTTCATGTATTTTTGGCCGAAATTCGATTTTTCAAAATTGAATACCTCGACACACAACATTTTGAAAAAAATCGAATATCTCGACTCACAAAAGTAGTACAGCTTTTTGAGTAGCACGGTTCGAAAGAGGACGTTTTTTCCAATTAAAAAATGGCCATTTATTTTTTTTAAAAATTTTCATGTATTTTTGGCCAAAATTTGATTTTTCAAAATTGAATACCTCGACTCACAAAATTTTGAAAAAAATCGAATATCTCGACTCACAAAAGTAGTACAGCTTTTTGAGTAGCACGGTTGGAAAGAGGACGTTTTTTCCAATTAAAAAATGGCCATTTATTTTTTTTAAAAATTTTCATGTATTTTTGGCCAAAATTTGATTTTTCAAAATTGAATACCTCGACTCACAAAATTTTGAAAAAAATCGAATATCTCGACTCACAAAAGTAGTACAGCTTTTTGAGTAGCACGGTTCGAAAGAGGACGTTTTTTCCAATTAAAAAATGGCCATTTATTTTTTTGAGAATTTTCATGTATTTTTGGCCAAAATTTGATTTTTCAAAATTGAATACCTCGGCTCACAAAATTTTGAAAAAAATCGAATATCTCGACTCACAAAAGTAGTACAGCTTTTTGAGCAGCACGGTTCGAAAGAGGACGTTTTTTCCAATTAAAAAATGGCCATTTATTTTTTTGAGAATTTTCATGTATTTTTGGCCAAAATTTGATTTTTCAAAATTGAATACCTCGACTCACAAAATTTTGAAAAAAATCGAATATCTCGACTCACAAAAGTAGTACAGCTTTTTGAGTAGCACGGTTCGAAAGAGGACGTTTTTTCCAATTAAAAAATGGCCATTTATTTTTTTGAGAATTTTCATGTATTTTTGGCCAAAATTTGATTTTTCAAAATTGAATACCTCGACTCACAAAATTTTGAAAAAAATCGAATATCTCGACTCACAAAAGTAGTACAGCTTTTTGAGTAGCACGGTTCGAAAGAGGACGTTTTTTCCAATTAAAAAATGGCCATTTATTTTTTTGAGAATTTTCATGTATTTTTGGCCAAAATTCGATTTTTCAAAATTGAATACCTCGACTCACAAAATTTTGAATAAAATCGAATATCTCGACTCACAAAAGTAGTACAGCTTTTTGAGTAGCACGGTTCGAAAGAGGACGTTTTTTCCAATTAAAAAATGGTCATTTATTTTTTTGAGAATTTTCATGTATTTTTGGCTAAAATTTGATTTTTCAAAATTGAATACCTCGACTCACAAAATTTTGAAAAAAATCGAATATCTCGACTCACAAAAGTAGTACAGCTTTTTGAGTAGCACGGTTCGAAAGAGGACGTTTTTTCCAATTAAAAAATGGCCATTTATTTTTTTGAGAATTTTCATGTATTTTTGGCCAAAATTTTATTTTTCAAAATTGAATACCTCGACTCACAAAATTTTGAAAAAAATCGAATATCTCGACTCACAAAAGTAGTACAGCTTTTTGAGTAGCACGGTTCGAAAGAGGACGTTTTTTCCAATTAAAAAATGGTCATTTATTTTTTTGAGAATTTTCATGTATTTTTGGCCAAAATTTGATTTTTCAAAATTGAATACCTCGACTCACAAAATTTTGAAAAAAATCGAATATCTCGACTCACAAAAGTAGTACAGCTTTTTGAGTAGCACGGTTCGAAAGAGGACGTTTTTCCAATTAAAAAATGGCCATTTATTTTTTTGAGAATTTTCATGTATTTTTGGCCAAAATTTGATTTTTCAAAATTGAATACCTCGGCTCACAAAATTTTGAAAAAAATCGAATATCTCGACTCACAAAAGTAGTACAGCTTTTTGAGTAGCACGGTTCGAAAGAGGACGTTTTTTCCAATTAAAAAATGGCCATTTATTTTTTGGAGAATTTTCATGTATTTTTGGCCAAAATTTGATTTTTCAAAATTGAATAACTCGACTCACAAAATTTTAAAAAAAATCGAATATCTCGACTCACAAAAGTAGTACAGCTTTTTGAGTAGCACGGTTCGAAAGAGGACGTTTTTTCCAATTAAAAAATGGCCATTTATTTTTTTGAGAATTTTCATGTATTTTTGGCCGAAATTCGATTTTTCAAAATTGAATACCTCGACTCACAAAATTTTGAAAAAAATCGAATATCTCGATTCACAAAATTAGTACAGCTTTTTGAGTAGCACGGTTCGAAAGAGGACGTTTTATCCAATTAAAAAATGGCCATTTATTTTTTTGAGAATTTTCATGAATTTTTGGCCAAAATTTGATTTTTCAACATTGAATACCTCGACTCACAAAATTTTGAAAAAAATCGAATATCTCGACTCACAAAAGTAGTACAGCTTTTTGAGTAGCACGGTTCGAAAGAGGACGTTTTTCCAATAAAAAAATGGCCATTTATTTTTTTGAGAATTTTCATGTATTTTTGGCCGAAATTCGATTTTTCAAAATTGAATACCTCGACTCACAAAATTTGGAAAAAATCGAATATCTCGATTCACAAAAGTAGTACAGCTTTTTGAGTAGCACGGTTCGAAAGAGGACGTTTTATCCAATTAAAAAATGGCCATTTATTTTTTTGAGAATTTTCATGTATTTTTGGCCAAAATTTTATTTTTCAAAATTGAATACCTCGGCTCACAAAATTTTGAAAAAAATCGAATATCTCGACTCACAAAAGTAGTACAGCTTTTTGAGTAGCACGTTTCGAAAGAGGACGTTTTTTCCAATTAAAAAATGGCCATTTATTTTTTTGAGAATTTTCATGTATTTTTGGCCAAAATTTGATTTTTCAAAATTGAATACCTCGACTCACAAAATTTTGAAAAAATCGAATATCTCGACTCACAAAAGTAGTTCAGCTTTTTGAGTAGCACGGTTCGAAAGAGGACGTTTTTTCCAATTAAAAAATGGCCATTTATTTTTTTGAGAATTTTCATGTATTTTTGGCCAAAATTTGATTTTTCAAAATTGAATACCTCGACTCACAAAATTTTGAAAAAATCGAATATCTCGACTCACAAAAGTAGTACAGCTTTTTGAGTAGCACGGTTCGAAAGAGGACGTTTTTTCCAATTAAAAAATGGCCATTTATTTTTTTGAGAATTTTCATGTATTTTTGGCCGAAATTCGATTTTTCAAAATTGAATACCACGACTCACAAAATTTTAAAAAAAATCGAATATCTCGACTCACAAAAGTAGTACAGCTTTTTGAGTAGCACGGTTCGAAAGAGGACGTTTTATCCAATTAAAAAATGGCCATTTATTTTTTTGAGAATTTTCATGAATTTTTGGCCAAAATTCGATTTTTCAAAATTGAATACCTCGATTCACAACATTTTGAAAAAAATCGAATATCTCGACTCACAAAAGTAGTACAGCTTTTGGAGTAGCACGGTTCGAAAGAGGACGTTTTTTCCAATTAAAAAATGGCCATTTATTTTTTTGAGAATTTTCATGTATTTTTGGCCAAAATTTGATTTTTCAAAATTGAATACCTCGGCTCACAAAATTTTGAAAAAAATCGAATATCTCGACTCACAAAAGTAGTACAGCTTTTTGAGTAGCACGGTTCGAAAGAGGACGTTTTTTCCAATTAAAAAATGGCCATTTATTTTTTTGAGAATTTTCATGTATTTTTGGCCAAAATTTGATTTTTCAAAATTGAATACCTCGACTCACAAAATTTTGAAAAAAATCGAATATCTCGACTCACAAAAGTAGTACAGCTTTTTGAGTAGCACGGTTCGAAAGAGGACGTTTTTTCCAATTAAAAAATGGCCATTTATTTTTTTGAGAATTTTCATGTATTTTTGGTCAAAATTTGATTTTTCAAAATTGAATACCTCGACTCACAAAATTTTGAAAAAAATCGAATATCTCGACTCACAAAAGTAGTACAGCTTTTTGAGTAGCACGGTTCGAAAGAGGACGTTTTTTCCAATTAAAAAATGGCCATTTATTTTTTTGAGAATTTTCATGTATTTTTGGCCAAAATTCGATTTTTCAAAATTGAATACCTCGACTCACAAAATTTTGAATAAAGTCGAATATCTCGGCTCACAAAAGTAGTACAGCTTTTTGAGTAGCACGGTTCGAAAGAGGACGTTTTTCCAATTAAAAAATGGTCATTTATTTTTTTGAGAATTTTCATGTATTTTTGGCCAAAATTTGATTTTTCAAAATTGAATACCTCGACTCACAAAATTTTGAAAAAAATCGAATATCTCGACTCACAAAAGTAGTACAGCTTTTTGAGTAGCACGGTTCGAAAGAGGACGTTTTTTCCAATTAAAAAATGGCCATTTATTTTTTTGAGAATTTTCATGTATTTTTGGCCAAAATTTGATTTTTCAAAATTGAATACCTCGACTCACAAAATTTTGAAAAAAATCGAATATCTCGACTCACAAAAGTAGTACAGCTTTTTGAGTAGCACGGTTCGAAAGAGGACGTTTTTTCCAATTAAAAAATGGCCATTTATTTTTTTGAGAATTTTCATGTATTTTTGGCCGAAATTCGATTTTTCAAAATTGAATACCTCGACTCACAAAATTTTGAAAAAAATCGAATATCTCGATTCACAAAAGTAGTACAGCTTTTTGAGTAGCACGGTTCGAAAGAGGACGTTTTATCCAATTAAAAAAAGGCCATTTATTTTTTTGAGAATTTTCATGAATTTTTGGCCAAAATTCGATTTTTCAAAATTGAATACCTCGACTCACAACATTTTGAAAAAAATCGAATATCTCGACTCACAAAAGTAGTACAGCTTTTTGAGTAGCACGGTTCGAAAGAGGACGTTTTTTCCAATTAAAAAATGGCCATTTATTTTTTTGAGAATTTTCATGTATTTTTGGCCAAAATTTGATTTTTCAAAATTGAATACCTCGGCTCACAAAATTTTGAAAAAAATCGAATATCTCGACTCACAAAAGTAGTACAGCTTTTTGAGTAGCACGGTTCGAAAGAGGACGTTTTTTCCAATTAAAAAATGGCCATTTATTTTTTTGAGAATTTTCATGTATTTTTGGCCAAAATTTGATTTTTCAAAATTGAATACCTCGACTCACAAAATTTTGAAAAAAATCGAATATCTCGACTCACAAAAGTAGTACAGCTTTTTGAGTAGCACGGTTCGAAAGAGGACGTTTTTTCCAATTAAAAAATGGCCATTTATTTTTTTGAGAATTTTCATGTATTTTTGGTCAAAATTTGATTTTTCAAAATTGAATACCTCGACTCACAAAATTTTGAAAAAAATCGAATATCTCGACTCACAAAAGTAGTACAGCTTTTTGAGTAGCACGGTTCGAAAGAGGACGTTTTTTCCAATTAAAAAATGGCCATTTATTTTTTTGAGAATTTTCATGTATTTTTGGCCAAAATTCGATTTTTCAAAATTGAATACCTCGACTCACAAAATTTTGAATAAAATCGAATATCTCGACTCACAAAAGTAGTACAGCTTTTTGAGTAGCACGGTTCGAAAGAGGACGTTTTTTCCAATTAAAAAATGGCCATTTATTTTTTTGAGAATTTTCATGTATTTTTGGCCAAAATTTGATTTTTCAAAATTGAATACCTCGACTCACAAAATTTTGAAAAAAATCGAATATCTCGACTCACAAAAGTAGTACAGCTTTTTGAGTAGCACGGTTCGAAAGAGGACGTTTTTTCCAATTAAAAAATGGCCATTTATTTTTTTGAGAATTTTCATGTATTTTTGGCCGAAATTCGATTTTTCAAAATTGAATACCTCGACTCACAAAATTTTGAAAAAAATCGAATATCTCGATTCACAAAAGTAGTACAGCTTTTTGAGTAGCACGGTTCGAAAGAGGACGTTTTATCCAATTAAAAAAAGGCCATTTATTTTTTTGAGAATTTTCATGAATTTTTGGCCAAAATTCGATTTTTCAAAATTGAATACCTCGACTCACAACATTTTGAAAAAAATCGAATATCTCGACTCACAAAAGTAGTACAGCTTTTTGAGTAGCACGGTTCGAAAGAGGACGTTTTTTCCAATTAAAAAATGGCCATTTATTTTTTTGAGAATTTTCATGTATTTTTGGCCAAAATTTGATTTTTCAAAATTGAATACCTCGGCTCACAAAATTTTGAAAAAAATCGAATATCTCGACTCACAAAAGTAGTACAGCTTTTTGAGTAGGACGGTTCGAAAGAGGACGTTTTTTCCAATTAAAAAATGGCCATTTATTTTTTTGAGAATTTTCATGTATTTTTGGCCAAAATTTGATTTTTTAAAATTGAATACCTCGACTCACAAAATTTTGAAAAAAATCGAATATCTCGACTCACAAAAGTAGTACAGCTTTTTGAGTAGTACGGTTCGAAAGAGGACGTTTTTTCCAATTAAAAAATGGCCATTTATTTTTTTGAGAATTTTCATGTATTTTTGGCCGAAATTCGATTTTTCAAAATTGAATACCTTGACTCACAAAATTTTGAAAAAAATCGAATATCTCGACTCACAAAAGTAGTACAGCTTTTTGAGTAGCACGGTTCGAAAGAGGACGTTTTTTCCAATTAAAAAATGGCCATTTATTTTTTTGAGAATTTTCATGTATTTTTGGTCAAAATTCGATTTTTCAAAATTGAATACCTCGACTCACAACATTTTGAAAAAAATCGAATATCTCGACTCACAAAAGTAGTACAGCTTTTTGAGTAGCACGGTTCGAAAGAGGACGTTTTTTCCAATTAAAAAATGGCCATTTATTTTTTTGAGAATTTTCATGTATTTTTGGCCAAAATTTGATTTTTCAAAATTGAATACCTCGACTCACAAAATTTTGAAAAAAATCGAATATCTCGACTCACAAAAGTAGTACAGCTTTTTGAGTAGCACGGTTCGAAAGAGGACGTTTTATCCAATTAAAAAAAGGCCATTTATTTTTTTGAGAATTTTCATGAATTTTTGGCCAAAATTCGATTTTTCAAAATTGAATACCTCGACTCACAACATTTTGAAAAAAATCGAATATCTCGACTCACAAAAGTAGTACAGCTTTTTGAGTAGCACGGTTCGAAAGAGGACGTTTTTTCCAATTAAAAAATGGCCATTTATTTTTTTGAGAATTTTCATGTATTTTTGGCCAAAATTTGATTTTTCAAAATTGAATACCTCGACTCACAAAATTTTGAAAAAAATCGAATATCTCGACTCACAAAAGTAGTACAGCTTTTTGAGTAGCACGGTTCGAAAGAGGACGTTTTTTCCAATTAAAAAATGGCCATTTATTTTTTTGAGAATTTTCATGTATTTTTGGCCAAAATTTGATTTTTTAAAATTGAATACCTCGTCTCACAAAATTTTGAAAAAAATCGAATATCTCGACTCACAAAAGTAGTACAGCTTTTTGAGTAGCACGGTTCGAAAGAGGACGTTTTTTCCAATTAAAAAATGGCCATTTATTTTTTTGAGAATTTTCATGTATTTTTGGCCGAAATTCGATTTTTCAAAATTGAATACCTCGACTCACAAAATTTTGAAAAAAATCGAATATCTCGTTTCACAAAAGTAGTACAGCTTTTTGAGTAGCACGGTTCGAAAGAGGACGTTTTATCCAATTAAAAAATGGCCATTTATTTTTTTGAGAATTTTCATGAATTTTTGGCCAAAATTCGATTTTTCAAAATTGAATACCTCGACTCACAACATTTTGAAAAAAATCGAATATCTCGACTCACAAAAGTAGTACAGCTTTTTGAGTAGCACGGTTCGAAAGAGGACGTTTTTTCCAATTAAAAAATGGCCATTTATTTTTTTGAGAATTTTCATGTATTTTTGGCCAAAATTTGATTTTTCAAAATTGAATACCTCGGCTCACAAAATTTTGAAAAAAATCGAATATCTCGACTCACAAAAGTAGTACAGCTTTTTGAGTAGGACGGTTCGAAAGAGGACGTTTTTTCCAATTAAAAAATGGCCATTTATTTTTTTGAGAATTTTCATGTATTTTTGGCCAAAATTTGATTTTTTAAAATTGAATACCTCGACTCACAAAATTTTGAAAAAAATCGAATATCTCGACTCACAAAAGTAGTACAGCTTTTTGAGTAGTACGGTTCGAAAGAGGACGTTTTTTCCAATTAAAAAATGGCCATTTATTTTTTTGAGAATTTTCATGTATTTTTGGCCGAAATTCGATTTTTCAAAATTGAATACCTTGACTCACAAAATTTTGAAAAAAATCGAATATCTCGTTTCACAAAAGTAGTACAGCTTTTTGAGTAGCACGGTTCGAAAGAGGACGTTTTATCCAATTAAAAAATGGCCATTTATTTTTTTGAGAATTTTCATGAATTTTTGGCCAAAATTCGATTTTTCAAAATTGAATACCTCGACTCACAACATTTTGAAAAAAATCGAATATCTCGACTCACAAAAGTAGTACAGCTTTTTGAGTAGCACGGTTCGAAAGAGGACGTTTTTTCCAATTAAAAAATGGCCATTTATTTTTTTGAGAATTTTCATGTATTTTTGGCCAAAATTTGATTTTTCAAAATTGAATACCTCGGCTCACAAAATTTTGAAAAAAATCGAATATCTCGACTCACAAAAGTAGTACAGCTTTTTGAGTAGCACGGTTCGAAAGAGGACGTTTTTTCCAATTAAAAAATGGCCATTTATTTTTTTGAGAATTTTCATGTATTTTTGGCCAAAATTCGATTTTTCAAAATTGAATACCTCGACTCACAAAATTTTGAAAAAAATCGAATATCTCGACTCACAAAAGTAGTACAGCTTTTTGAGTAGCACGGTTCGAAAGAGGACGTTTTTTCCAATTAAAAAATGGCCATTTATTTTTTTGAGAATTTTCATGTATTTTTGGCCAAAATTCGATTTTTCAAAATTGAATACCTCGACTCACAAAATTTTGAATAAAATCGAATATCTCGGCTCACAAAAGTAGTACAGCTTTTTGAGTAGCACGGTTCGAAAGAGGACGTTTTTTCCAATTAAAAAATGGTCATTTATTTTTTTGAGAATTTTCATGTATTTTTGGCCAAAATTTGATTTTTCAAAATTGAATACCTCGACTCACAAAATTTTGAAAAAAATCGAATATCTCGACTCACAAAAGTAGTACAGCTTTTTGAGTAGCACGGTTCGAAAGAGGACGTTTTTTCCAATTAAAAAATGGCCATTTATTTTTTTGAGAATTTTCATGTATTTTTGGCCAAAATTCGATTTTTCAAAATTGAATACCTCGACTCACAAAATTTTGAATAAAATCGAATATCTCGACTCACAAAAGTAGTACAGCTTTTTGAGTAGCACGGTTCGAAAGAGGACGTTTTTTCCAATTAAAAAATGGTCATTTATTTTTTTGAGAATTTTCATGTATTTTTGGCTAAAATTTGATTTTTCAAAATTGAATACCTCGACTCACAAAATTTTGAAAAAAATCGAATATCTCGACTCACAAAAGTAGTACAGCTTTTTGAGTAGCACGGTTCGAAAGAGGACGTTTTTTCCAATTAAAAAATGGCCATTTATTTTTTTGAGAATTTTCATGTATTTTTGGCCAAAATTTTATTTTTCAAAATTGAATACCTCGACTCACAAAATTTTGAAAAAAATCGAATATCTCGACTCACAAAAGTAGTACAGCTTTTTGAGTAGCACGGTTCGAAAGAGGACGTTTTTTCCAATTAAAAAATGGTCATTTATTTTTTTGAGAATTTTCATGTATTTTTGGCCAAAATTTGATTTTTCAAAATTGAATACCTCGACTCACAAAATTTTGAAAAAAATCGAATATCTCGACTCACAAAAGTAGTACAGCTTTTTGAGTAGCACGGTTCGAAAGAGGACGTTTTTCCAATTAAAAAATGGCCATTTATTTTTTTGAGAATTTTCATGTATTTTTGGCCAAAATTTGATTTTTCAAAATTGAATACCTCGGCTCACAAAATTTTGAAAAAAATCGAATATCTCGACTCACAAAAGTAGTACAGCTTTTTGAGTAGCACGGTTCGAAAGAGGACGTTTTTTCCAATTAAAAAATGGCCATTTATTTTTTGGAGAATTTTCATGTATTTTTGGCCAAAATTTGATTTTTCAAAATTGAATAACTCGACTCACAAAATTTTAAAAAAAATCGAATATCTCGACTCACAAAAGTAGTACAGCTTTTTGAGTAGCACGGTTCGAAAGAGGACGTTTTTTCCAATTAAAAAATGGCCATTTATTTTTTTGAGAATTTTCATGTATTTTTGGCCGAAATTCGATTTTTCAAAATTGAATACCTCGACTCACAAAATTTTGAAAAAAATCGAATATCTCGATTCACAAAAGTAGTACAGCTTTTTGAGTAGCACGGTTCGAAAGAGGACGTTTTATCCAATTAAAAAATGGCCATTTATTTTTTTGAGAATTTTCATGAATTTTTGGCCAAAATTTGATTTTTCAACATTGAATACCTCGACTCACAAAATTTTGAAAAAAATCGAATATCTCGACTCACAAAAGTAGTACAGCTTTTTGAGTAGCACGGTTCGAAAGAGGACGTTTTTCCAATAAAAAAATGGCCATTTATTTTTTTGAGAATTTTCATGTATTTTTGGCCGAAATTCGATTTTTCAAAATTGAATACCTCGACTCACAAAATTTGGAAAAAATCGAATATCTCGATTCACAAAAGTAGTACAGCTTTTTGAGTAGCACGGTTCGAAAGAGGACGTTTTATCCAATTAAAAAATGGCCATTTATTTTTTTGAGAATTTTCATGTATTTTTGGCCGAAATTCGATTTTTCAAAATTGAATACCTCGGCTCACAAAATTTTGAAAAAAATCGAATATCTCGACTCACAAAAGTAGTACAGCTTTTTGAGTAGCACGTTTCGAAAGAGGACGTTTTTTCCAATTAAAAAATGGCCATTTATTTTTTTGAGAATTTTCATGTATTTTTGGCCAAAATTTGATTTTTCAAAATTGAATACCTCGACTCACAAAATTTTGAAAAAATCGAATATCTCGACTCACAAAAGTAGTTCAGCTTTTTGAGTAGCACGGTTCGAAAGAGGACGTTTTTTCCAATTAAAAAATGGCCATTTATTTTTTTGAGAATTTTCATGTATTTTTGGCCAAAATTTGATTTTTCAAAATTGAATACCTCGACTCACAAAATTTTGAAAAAATCGAATATCTCGACTCACAAAAGTAGTACAGCTTTTTGAGTAGCACGGTTCGAAAGAGGACGTTTTTTCCAATTAAAAAATGGCCATTTATTTTTTTGAGAATTTTCATGTATTTTTGGCCGAAATTCGATTTTTCAAAATTGAATACCTCGACTCACAAAATTTTGAAAAAAATCGAATATCTCGATTCACAAAAGTAGTACAGCTTTTTGAGTAGCACGGTTCGAAAGAGGACGTTTTATCCAATTAAAAAATGGCCATTTATTTTTTTGAGAATTTTCATGAATTTTTGGCCAAAATTCGATTTTTCAAAATTGAATACCTCGATTCACAACATTTTGAAAAAAATCGAATATCTCGACTCACAAAAGTAGTACAGCTTTTTGAGTAGCACGGTTCGAAAGAGGACGTTTTTTCCAATTAAAAAATGGCCATTTATTTTTTTGAGAATTTTCATGTATTTTTGGCCAAAATTTGATTTTTCAAAATTGAATACCTCGGCTCACAAAATTTTGAAAAAAATCGAATATCTCGACTCACAAAAGTAGTACAGCTTTTTGAGTAGCACGGTTCGAAAGAGGACGTTTTTTCCAATTAAAAAATGGTCATTTATTTTTTTGAGAATTTTCATGTATTTTTGGCCAAAATTTGATTTTTCAAAATTGAATACCTCGACTCACAAAATTTTGAAAAAAATCGAATATCTCGACTCACAAAAGTAGTACAGCTTTTTGAGTAGCACGGTTCGAAAGAGGACGTTTTTTCCAATTAAAAAATGGCCATTTATTTTTTT
>CAKZFR020000149.1:0-31499 GCA_936449025.2 Sarcophaga subvicina | reverse complement strand
AATGGCCATTTTTTAATTGGAAAAAACGTCCTCTTTCGAACCGTGCTACTCAAAAAGCTGTACTACTTTTGTGAGTCGAGATATTCGATTTTATTCAAAATTTTGTGAGTCGAGGTATTCAATTTTGAAAAATCGAATTTTGGCCAAAAATACATGAAAATTCTCAAAAAAATAAATGGCCATTTTTTAATTGGAAAAAACGTCCTCTTTCGAACCGTGCTACTCAAAAAGCTGTACAACTTTTGTGAGTCGAGATATTCAATTTTTTTCAAAATTTTGTGAGTCGAGGTATTCAATTTTGAAAAATCTAATTTTGGCCAAAAATACATGAAAATTCTCAAAAAAATAAATGGCCATTTTTTAATTGGAAAAAACGTCCTCTTTCGAACCGTGCTACTCAAAAAGCTGTACTACTTTTGTGAGCCGAGATATTCGATTTTTTTCAAAATTTTGTGAGTCGAGGTATTCAATTTTGAAAAATCAAATTTTGGCCAAAAATACATGAAAATTCTCAAAAAAATAAATGGCCATTTTTTAATTGGAAAAAACGTCCTCTTTCGAACCGTGCTACTCAAAAAGCTGTACTACTTTTGTGAGTCGAGATATTCGATTTTTTTCAAAATTTTGTGAGTCGAGGTATTCAATTTTGAAAAATCAAATTTTGGCCAAAAATACATGAAAATTCTCAAAAAAATAAATGGCCATTTTTTAATTGGAAAAAACGTTCTCTTTCGAACCGTGCTACTCAAAAAGCTGTACTACTTTTGTGAGTCGAGATATTCGATTTTTTTCAAAATGTTGTGAGTCGAGGTATTCAATTTTGAAAAATCGAATTTTGGCCAAAAATTCATGAAAATTCTCAAAAAAATAAATGGCCATTTTTTAATTGGATAAAACGTCCTCTTTCGAACCGTGCTACTCAAAAAGCTGTACTACTTTTGTGAATCGAGATATTCGATTTTTTTCAAAATTTTGTGAGTCGAGGTATTCAATTTTGAAAAATCGAATTTCGGCCAAAAATACATGAAAATTCTCAAAAAAATAAATGGCCATTTTTTAATTGGAAAAAACGTCCTCTTTCGAACCGTGCTACTCAAAAAGCTGTACTACTTTTGTGAGTCGAGATATTCGATTTTTTTCAAAATTTTGTGAGCCGAGGTATTCAATTTTGAGAAATCAATTTTTGGCCAAAAATACATGAAAATTCTCCAAAAAATAAATGGCCATTTTTTAATTGGAAAAAACGTCCTCTTTCGAACCGTGCTACTCAAAAAGCTGTACTACTTTTGTGAGTCGAGATATTCGATTTTTTTCAAAATTTTGTGAGTCGAGGTATTCAATTTTGAAAAATCAAATTTTGGCCAAAAATACATGAAAATTCTCAAAAAAATAAATGACCATTTTTTAATTGGAAAAAACGTCCTCTTTCGAACCGTGCTACTCAAAAAGCTGTACTACTTTTGTGAGTCGAGATATTCGATTTTATTCAAAATTTTGTGAGTCGAGGTATTCAATTTTGAAAAATCGAATTTTGGCCAAAAATACATGAAAATTCTCAAAAAAATAAATGGCCATTTTTTAATTGGAAAAAACGTCCTCTTTCGAACCGTGCTACTCAAAAAGCTGTACTACTTTTGTGAGTCGAGATATTCGATTTTTTTCAAAATTTTGTGAGTCGAGGTATTCAATTTTGAAAAATCAAATTTTGGCCAAAAATACATGAAAATTCTCAAAAAAATAAATGGCCATTTTTTAATTGGAAAAAACGTCCTCTTTCGAACCGTGCTACTCAAAAAGCTGTACTACTTTTGTGAGTCGAGATATTCGATTTTTTTCAAAATTTTGTGAGTCGAGGTATTCAATTTTGAAAAATCAAATTTTGGCCAAAAATACATGAAAATTCTCAAAAAAATAAATGGCCATTTTTTAATTGGAAAAAACGTCGTCTTTCGAACCGTGCTACTCAAAAAGCTGTACTACTTTTGAGTCGAGATATTCGATTTTTTTCAAAATTTTGTGAGTCGAGGTATTCAATTTTGAAAAATCAAATTTTGGCCAAAAATACATGAAAATTCTCAAAAAAATAAATGGCCATTTTTTTATTGGAAAAAACGTCCTCTTTCGAACCGTGCTACTCAAAAAGCTGTACTACTTTTGTGAGTCGAGATATTCGATTTTTTTAGAAATTTTGTGAGTCGAGGTATTCAATTTTGAAAAATCAAATTTTGGCCAAAAATACATGAAAATTCTCAAAAAAATAAATGGCCATTTTTTAATTGGAAAAAACGTCCTCTTTCGAACCGTGCTACTCAAAAAGCTGTACTACTTTTGTGAGTCGAGATATTCGATTTTTTTCAAAATGTTGTGAGTCGAGGTATTCAATTTTGAAAAATCGAATTTTGGCCAAAAATTCATGAAAATTCTCAAAAAAATAAATGGCCATTTTTTAATTGGATAAAACGTCCTCTTTCGAACCGTGCTACTAAAAAAGCTGTACTACTTTTGTGAATCGAGATATTCGATTTTTTTCAAAATTTTGTGAGTCGAGGTATTCAATTTTGAAAAATCGAATTTCGGCCAAAAATACATGAAAATTCTCAAAAAAATAAATGGCCATTTTTTAATTGGAAAAAACGTCCTCTTTCGAACCGTGCTACTCAAAAAGCTGTACTACTTTTGTGAGTCGAGATATTCGATTTTTTTCAAAATTTTGTGAGTCGAGGTATTCAATTTTGAAAAATCAAATTTTGGCCAAAAATACATGAAAATTCTCAAAAAAATAAATGGCCATTTTTTAATTGGAAAAAACGTCCTCTTTCGAACCGTGCTACTCAAAAAGCTGTACTACTTTTGTGAGTCGAGATATTCGATTTTTTTCAAAATTTTGTGAGCCGAGGTATTCAATTTTGAAAAATCAAATTTTGGCCAAAAATACATGAAAATTCTCAAAAAAATAAATGGCCATTTTTTAATTGGAAAAAACGTTCTCTTTCGAACCGTGCTACTCAAAAAGCTGTACTACTTTTGTGAGTCGAGATATTCGATTTTTTTCAAAATTTTGTGACTCGAGGTATTCAATTTTGAAAAATCAAATTTTGGACAAAAATACATGAAAATTCTCAAAAAAATAAATGACCATTTTTTAATTGGAAAAAACGTCCTCTTTCGAACCGTGCTACTCAAAAAGCTGTACTACTTTTGTGAGTCGAGATATTCGATTTTTTTCAAAATGTTGTGAGTCGAGGTATTCAATTTTGAAAAATCGAATTTTGGCCAAAAATTCATGAAAATTCTCAAAAAAATAAATGGCCATTTTTTAATTGGATAAAACGTCCTCTTTCGAACCGTGCTACTCAAAAAGCTGTACTACTTTTGTGAGTCGAGATATTCGATTTTTTTCAAAATTTTGTGAGTCGAGGTATTCAATTTTGAAAAATCAAATTTTGGCCAAAAATACATGAAAATTCTCAAAAAAATAAATGGCCATTTTTTAATTGGAAAAAACGTCCTCTTTCGAACCGTGCTACTCAAAAAGCTGTACTACTTTTGTGAGTCGAGATATTCGATTTTTTTCAAAATTTTGTGAGTCGAGGTATTCAATTTTGGAAAATCAAATTTTGGCCAAAAATACATGAAAATTCTCAAAAAAATAAATGGCCATTTTTTAATTGGAAAAAACGTCCTCTTTCGAACCGTGCTACTCAAAAAGCTGTACTACTTTTGTGAGTCGAGATATTCGATTTTTTTCAAAATTTTGTGAGTCGAGGTATTCAATTTTGAAAAATCGAATTTCGGCCAAAAATACATGAAAATTCTCAAAAAAATAAATGGCCATTTTTTAATTGGAAAAAACGTCCTCTTTCGAACCGTGCTACTCAAAAAGCTGTACTACTTTTGTGAGTCGAGATATTCGATTTTTTTCAAAATTTTGTGAGTCGAGGTATTCAATTTTGAAAAATCAAATTTTGGCCAAAAATACATGAAAATTCTCAAAAAAATAAATGGCCATTTTTTAATTGGAAAAAACGTCCTCTTTCGAACCGTGCTACTCAAAAAGCTGTACTACTTTTGTGAGTCGAGATATTCGATTTTTTTCAAAATTTTGTGAGTCGAGGTATTCAATTTTGAAAAATCAAATTTTGGCCAAAAATACATGAAAATTCGCAAAAAAATAAATGACCATTTTTTAATTGGAAAAAACGTCCTCTTTCGAACCGTGCTACTCAAAAAGCTGTTCTACTTTTGTGAGTCGAGATATTCGATTTTTTTCAAAATGTTGTGAGTCGAGGTATTCAATTTTGAAAAATCGAATTTTGGCCAAAAATTCATGAAAATTCTCAAAAAAATAAATGGCCATTTTTTAATTGGATAAAACGTCCTCTTTCGAACCGTGCTACTAAAAAAGCTGTACTACTTTTGTGAATCGAGATATTCGATTTTTTTCAAAATTTTGTGAGTCGAGGTATTCAATTTTGAAAAATCGAATTTCGGCCAAAAATACATGAAAATTCTCAAAAAAATAAATGGCCATTTTTTAATTGGAAAAAACGTCCTATTTCGAACCGTGCTACTCAAAAAGCTGTACTACTTTTGTGAGTCGAGATATTCGATTTTTTTCAAAATGTTGTGAGTCGAGGTATTCAATTTTGAAAAATCGAATTTTGGCCAAAAATTCATGAAAATTCTCAAAAAAATAAATGGCCATTTTTTAATTGGAAAAAACGTCCTCTTTCGAACCGTGCTACTCAAAAAGCTGTACTACTTTTGTGAGTCGAGATATTCGATTTTTTTTCAAAATTTTGTGAGTCGAGGTATTCAATTTTGAAAAATCAAATTTTGGCCAAAAATACATGAAAATTCTCAAAAAAATAAATGGCCATTTTTTAATTGGAAAAAACGTCCTCTTTCGTACCGTGCTACTCAAAAAGCTGTACTACTTTTGTGAGTCGAGATATTCGATTTTTTTCAAAATTTTGTGAGTCGAGGTATTCAATTTTGAAAAATCAAATTTTGGCCAAAAATACATGAAAATTCTCAAAAAAATAAATGGCCATTTTTTAATTGGAAAAAACGTCCTCTTTCGAACCGTGCTACTCAAAAAGCTGTACTACTTTTGTGAGTCGAGATATTCGATTTTTTTCAAAATTTTGTGAGTCGAGGTATTCAATTTTGAAAAATCAAATTTTGGCCAAAAATACATGAAAATTCTCAAAAAAATAAATGACCATTTTTTAATTGGAAAAAACGTCCTCTTTCGAACCGTGCTACTCAAAAATCTGTACTACTTTTGTGAGTCGAGATATTCGATTTTATTCAAAATTTTGTGAGTCGAGGTATTCAATTTTGAAAAATCGAATTTTGGCCAAAAATACATGAAAATTCTCAAAAAAATAAATGGCCATTTTTTAATTGGAAAAAACGTCCTCTTTCGAACCGTGCTACTCAAAAAGCTGTACTACTTTTGTGAGTCGAGATATTATATTTTTTTCAAAATTTTGTGAGTCGAGGTATTCAATTTTGAAAAATCAAATTTTGGCCAAAAATACATGAAAATTCTCAAAAAAATAAATGGCCATTTTTTTATTGGAAAAAACGTCCTCTTTCGAACCGTGCTACTCAAAAAGCTGTACTACTTTTGTGAGTCGAGATATTCGATTTTTTTAAAAATTTTGTGAGTCGAGGTATTCAATTTTGAAAAATCAAATTTTGGCCAAAAATACATGAAAATTCTCAAAAAAATAAATGGCCATTTTTTAATTGGAAAAAACGTCCTCTTTCGAACCGTGCTACTCAAAAAGCTGTACTACTTTTGTGAGTCGAGATATTCGATTTTTTTCAAAATTTTGTGAGCCGAGGTATTCAATTTTGAAAAATCAAATTTTGGCCAAAAATACATGAAAATTCTCAAAAAAATAAATGGCCATTTTTTAATTGGAAAAATCGTCCTCTTTCGAACCGTGCTACTCAAAAAGCTGTACTACTTTTGTGAGTCGAGATATTCGATTTTTTTCAAAATTTTGTGAGCCGAGGTATTCAATTTTGAAAAATCAAATTTTGGCCAAAAATACATGAAAATTCTCAAAAAAATAAATGGCCATTTTTTAATTGGAAAAAACGTCCTCTTTCGAACCGTGCTACTCAAAAAGCTGTACTACTTTTGTGAGTCGAGATATTCGATTTTTTTCAAAATGTTGTGAGTCGAGGTATTCAATTTTGAAAAATCGAATTTTGGCCAAAAATTCATAAAAATTCTCAAAAAAATAAATGGCCATTTTTTAATTGGATAAAACGTCCTCTTGCGAACCGTGCTACTCAAAAAGCTGTACTACTTTTGTGAATCGAGATATTCGATTTTTTTCAAAATTTTGTGAGTCGAGGTATTCAATTTTGAAAAATCAAATTTTGGCCAAAAATACATGAAAATTCTCAAAAAAATAAATGGCCATTTTTTAATTGGAAAAAACGTCCTCTTTCGAACCGTGCTACTCAAAAAGCTGTACTACTTTTGTGAGTCGAGATATTCGATTTTATTCAAAATTTTGTGAGTCGAGGTATTCAATTTTGAAAAATCGAATTTTGGCCAAAAATACATGAAAATTCTCAAAAAAATAAATGGCCATTTTTTAATTGGAAAAAACGTCCTCTTTCGAACCGTGCTACTCAAAAAGCTGTACTACTTTTGTGAGTCGAGATATTCGATTTTTTTCAAAATTTTGTGAGTCGAGGTATTCAATTTTGAAAAATCAAATTTTGGCCAAAAATACATGACAATTCTCAAAAAAATAAATGGCCATTTTTTAATTGGAAAAAACGTCCTCTCTCGAACCGTGCTACTCAAAAAGCTGTACTACTTTTGTGAGTCGAGATATTCGATTTTTTTCAAAATTTTGTGAGTCGAGGTATTCAATTTTGAAAAATCAAATTTTGGCCAAAAATACATGAAAATTCTCAAAAAAATAAATGGCCATTTTTTAATTGGAAAAAACGTCCTCTTTCGAACCGTGCTACTCAAAAAGCTGTACTACTTTTGTGAGTCGAGATATTCGATTTTTTTCAAAATTTTGTGAGCCGAGGTATTCAATTTTGAAAAATCAAATTTTGGCCAAAAATACATGAAAATTCTCAAAAAAATAAATGGCCATTTTTTAATTGGAAAAATCGTCCTCTTTCGAACCGTGCTACTCAAAAAGCTGTACTACTTTTGTGAGTCGAGATATTCGATTTTTTTCAAAATTTTGTGAGCCGAGGTATTCAATTTTGAAAAATCAAATTTTGGCCAAAAATACATGAAAATTCTCAAAAAAATAAATGGCCATTTTTTAATTGGAAAAAACGTCCTCTTTCGAACCGTGCTACTCAAAAAGCTGTACTACTTTTGTGAGTCGAGATATTCGATTTTTTTCAAAATGTTGTGAGTCGAGGTATTCAATTTTGAAAAATCGAATTTTGGCCAAAAATTCATAAAAATTCTCAAAAAAATAAATGGCCATTTTTTAATTGGATAAAACGTCGAGATATTCGATTTTTTTCAAAATTTTGTGAGTCGAGGTATTCAATTTTGAAAAATCAAATTTTGGCCAAAAATACATGAAAATTCTCAAAAAAATAAATGACCATTTTTTAATTGGAAAAAACGTCCTCTTTCGAACCGTGCTACTCAAAAATCTGTACTACTTTTGTGAGTCGAGATATTCGATTTTATTCAAAATTTTGTGAGTCGAGGTATTCAATTTTGAAAAATCGAATTTTGGCCAAAAATACATGAAAATTCTCAAAAAAATAAATGGCCATTTTTTAATTGGAAAAAACGTCCTCTTTCGAACCGTGCTACTCAAAAAGCTGTACTACTTTTGTGAGTCGAGATATTATATTTTTTTCAAAATTTTGTGAGTCGAGGTATTCAATTTTGAAAAATCAAATTTTGGCCAAAAATACATGAAAATTCTCAAAAAAATAAATGGCCATTTTTTTATTGGAAAAAACGTCCTCTTTCGAACCGTGCTACTCAAAAAGCTGTACTACTTTTGTGAGTCGAGATATTCGATTTTTTTAAAAATTTTGTGAGTCGAGGTATTCAATTTTGAAAAATCAAATTTTGGCCAAAAATACATGAAAATTCTCAAAAAAATAAATGGCCATTTTTTAATTGGAAAAAACGTCCTCTTTCGAACCGTGCTACTCAAAAAGCTGTACTACTTTTGTGAGTCGAGATATTCGATTTTTTTCAAAATTTTGTGAGCCGAGGTATTCAATTTTGAAAAATCAAATTTTGGCCAAAAATACATGAAAATTCTCAAAAAAATAAATGGCCATTTTTTAATTGGAAAAATCGTCCTCTTTCGAACCGTGCTACTCAAAAAGCTGTACTACTTTTGTGAGTCGAGATATTCGATTTTTTTCAAAATTTTGTGAGCCGAGGTATTCAATTTTGAAAAATCAAATTTTGGCCAAAAATACATGAAAATTCTCAAAAAAATAAATGGCCATTTTTTAATTGGAAAAAACGTCCTCTTTCGAACCGTGCTACTCAAAAAGCTGTACTACTTTTGTGAGTCGAGATATTCGATTTTTTTCAAAATGTTGTGAGTCGAGGTATTCAATTTTGAAAAATCGAATTTTGGCCAAAAATTCATAAAAATTCTCAAAAAAATAAATGGCCATTTTTTAATTGGATAAAACGTCCTCTTGCGAACCGTGCTACTCAAAAAGCTGTACTACTTTTGTGAGTCGAGATATTCGATTTTATTCAAAATTTTGTGAGTTGAGGTATTTAATTTTGAAAAATCGAATTTTGGCCAAAAATACATGAAAATTCTCAAAAAAATAAATGGCCATTTTTTAATTGGAAAAAACGTCCTCTTTCGAACCGTGCTACTCAAAAAGCTGTACTACTTTTGTGAGTCGAGATATTCGATTTTTTTCAAAATTTTGTGAGTCGAGGTATTCAATTTTGAAAAATCAAATTTTGGCCAAAAATACATGAAAATTCTCAAAAAAATAAATGGCCATTTTTTAATTGGAAAAAACGTCCTCTTTCGAACCGTGCTACTCAAAAAGCTGTACTACTTTTGTGAGTCGAGATATTCGATTTTTTTCAAAATTTTGTGAGTCGAGGTATTCAATTTTGAAAAATCAAATTTTGGCCAAAAATACATGAAAATTCTCAAAAAAATAAATGGCCATTTTTTAATTGGAAAAAACGTCCTCTTTCGAACCGTGCTACTCAAAAAGCTGTACTACTTTTGTGAGTCGAGATATTCGATTTTTTTTCAAAATTTTGTGAGTCGAGGTATTCAATTTTGAAAAATCAAATTTTGGCCAAAAATACATGAAAATTCTCAAAAAAATAAATGGCCATTTTTTAATTGGAAAAAACGTCCTCTTTCGAACCGTGCTACTCAAAAAGCTGTACTACTTTTGTGAGTCGAGATATTCGATTTTTTTCAAAATGTTGTGAGTCGAGGTATTCAATTTTGAAAAATCGAATTTTGGCCAAAAATTCATGAAAATTCTCAAAAAAATAAATGGCCATTTTTTAATTGGATAAAACGTCCTCTTTCGAACCGTGCTACTTAAAAAGCTGTACTACTTTTGTGAGTCGAGATATTCGATTTTTTTCAAAATTTTGTGAGCCGAGGTATTCAATTTTGAAAAATCAAATTTTGGCCAAAAATACATGAAAATTCTCAAAAAAATAAATGACCATTTTTTAATTGGAAAAAACGTCCTCTTTCGAACCGTGCTACTCAAAAAGCTGTACTACTTTTGTGAGTCGAGATATTCGATTTTTTTCAAAATTTTGTGAGTCGAGGTATTCAATTTTGAAAAATCAAATTTTGGCCAAAAATACATGAAAATTCTCAAAAAAATAAATGGCCATTTTTTAATTGGAAAAAACGTCCTCTTTCGAACCGTGCTACTCAAAAAGCTGTACTACTTTTGTGAGTCGAGATATTAGATTTTTTTCAAAATTTTGTGAGTCGAGGTATTCAATTTTGAAAAATCAAATTTTGGCCAAAAATACATGAAAATTCTCAAAAAAATAAATGGCCATTTTTTAATTGGAAAAAACGTCCTCTTTCGAACCGTGCTACTCAAAAAGCTGTACTACTTTTGTGAGTCGAGATATTCGATTTTTTTCAAAATTTTGTGAGCCGAGGTATTCAATTTTGAAAAATCAAATTTTGGCCAAAAATACATGAAAATTCTCAAAAAAATAAATGGCCATTTTTTAATTGGAAAAAACGTCCTATTTCGAACCGTGCTACTCAAAAAGCTGTACTACTTTTGTGAGTCGAGATATTCGATTTTTTTCAAAATGTTGTGAGTCGAGGTATTCAATTTTGAAAAATCGAATTTTGGCCAAAAATTCATGAAAATTCTCAAAAAAATAAATGGCCATTTTTTAATTGGAAAAAACGTCCTCTTTCGAACCGTGCTACTCAAAAAGCTGTACTACTTTTGTGAGTCGAGATATTCGATTTTTTTTCAAAATTTTGTGAGTCGAGGTATTCAATTTTGAAAAATCAAATTTTGGCCAAAAATACATGAAAATTCTCAAAAAAATAAATGGCCATTTTTTAATTGGAAAAAACGTCCTCTTTCGTACCGTGCTACTCAAAAAGCTGTACTACTTTTGTGAGTCGAGATATTCGATTTTTTTCAAAATTTTGTGAGTCGAGGTATTCAATTTTGAAAAATCAAATTTTGGCCAAAAATACATGAATATTCTCAAAAAAATAAATGACCATTTTTTAATTGGAAAAAACGTCCTCTTTCGAACCGTGCTACTCAAAAAGCTGTACTACTTTTGTGAGTCGAGATATTCGATTTTTTTCAAAATTTTGTGAGTCGAGGTATTCAATTTTGAAAAATCAAATTTTGGCCAAAAATACATGAAAATTCTCAAAAAAATAAATGACCATTTTTTAATTGGAAAAAACGTCCTCTTTCGAACCGTGCTACTCAAAAAGCTGTACTACTTTTGTGAGTCGAGATATTCGATTTTTTTCAAAATTTTGTGAGTCGAGGTATTCAATTTTGAAAAATCAAATTTTGGCCAAAAATACATGAAAATTCTCAAAAAAATAAATGGCCATTTTTTAATTGGAAAAAACGTCCTCTTTCGAACCGTGCTACTCAAAAAGCTGTACTACTTTTGTGAGTCGAGATATTCGATTTTTTTCAAAATTTTGTGAGTCGAGGTATTCAATTTTGAAAAATCAAATTTTGGCCAAAAATACATGAAAATTCTCAAAAAAATAAATGGCCATTTTTTAATTGGAAAAAACGTCCTCTTTCGAACCGTGCTACTCAAAAAGCTGTACTACTTTTGTGAGTCGAGATATTCGATTTTTTTCAAAATTTTGTGAGCCGAGGTATTCAATTTTGAAAAATCAAATTTTGGCCAAAAATACATGAAAATTCTCAAAAAAATAAATGGCCATTTTTTAATTGGAAAAAACGTCCTCTTTCGAACCGTGCTACTCAAAAAGCTGTACTACTTTTGTGAGTCGAGATATTTGATTTTTTTCAAAATGTTGTGAGTCGAGGTATTCAATTTTGAAAAATCGAATTTTGGCCAAAAATTCATGAAAATTCTCAAAAAAATAAATGGCCATTTTTTAATTGGATAAAACGTCCTCTTTCGAACCGTGCTACTTAAAAAGCTGTACTACTTTTGTGAGTCGAGATATTCGATTTTTTTCAAAATTTTGTGAGCCGAGGTATTCAATTTTGAAAAATCAAATTTTGGCCAAAAATACATGAAAATTCTCAAAAAAATAAATGACCATTTTTTAATTGGAAAAAACGTCCTCTTTCGAACCGTGCTACTCAAAAAGCTGTACTACTTTTGTGAGTCGAGATATTCGATTTTTTTCAAAATTTTGTGAGTCGAGGTATTCAATTTTGAAAAATCAAATTTTGGCCAAAAATACATGAAAATTCTCAAAAAAATAAATGGCCATTTTTTAATTGGAAAAAACGTCCTCTTTCGAACCGTGCTACTCAAAAAGCTGTACTACTTTTGTGAGTCGAGATATTCGATTTTTTTCAAAATTTTGTGAGTCGAGGTATTCAATTTTGAAAAATCAAATTTTGGCCAAAAATACATGAAAATTCTCAAAAAAATAAATGGCCATTTTTTAATTGGAAAAAACGTCCTCTTTCGAACCGTGCTACTCAAAAAGCTGTACTACTTTTGTGAGTCGAGATATTCGATTTTTTTCAAAATTTTGTGAGTCGAGGTATTCAATTTTGAAAAATCAAATTTTGGCCAAAAATACATGAAAATTCTCAAAAAAAATAAATGGCCATTTTTTAATTGGAAAAAACGTCCTCTTTCGAACCGTGCTACTCAAAAAGCTGTACTACTTTTGTGAGTCGAGATATTCGATTTTTTTCAAAATTTTGTGAGCCGAGGTATTCAATTTTGAAAAATCAAATTTTGGCCAAAAATACATGAAAATTCTCAAAAAAATAAATGGCCATTTTTTAATTGGAAAAAACGTCCTCTTTCGAACCGTGCTACTCAAAAAGCTGTACTACTTTTGTGAGTCGAGATATTCGATTTTTTTCAAAATGTTGTGAGTCGAGGTATTCAATTTTGAAAAATCGAATTTTGGCCAAAAATTCATGAAAATTCTCAAAAAAATAAATGGCCATTTTTTAATTGGATAAAACGTCCTCTTTCGAACCGTGCTACTTAAAAAGCTGTACTACTTTTGTGAATCGAGATATTCGATTTTTTTCAAAATTTTGTGAGTCGAGGTATTCAATTTTGAAAAATCGAATTTCGGCCAAAAATACATGAAAATTCTCAAAAAAATAAATGGCCATTTTTTAATTGGAAAAAACGTCCTCTTTCGAACCGTGCTACTCAAAAAGCTGTACTACTTTTGTGAGTCGAGATATTCGATTTTTTTCAAAATTTTGTGAGTCGAGGTATTCAATTTTGAAAAAACAAATTTTGGCCAATAATACATGAAAATTCTCAAAAAAATAAATGGCCATTTTTTAATTGGAAAAAACGTCCTCTTTCGAACCGTGCTACTCAAAAAGCTGTACTACTTTTGTGAGTCGAGATATTCGATTTTTTTCAAAATTTTGTGAGCCGAGGTATTCAATTTTGAAAAATCAAATTTTGGCCAAAAATACATGAAAATTCTCAAAAAAATAAATGGCCATTTTTTAATTGGAAAAAACGTCCTCTTTCGAACCGTGCTACTCAAAAAGCTGTACTACTTTTGTGAGTCGAGATATTCGATTTTTTTCAAAATTTTGTGAGTCGAGGTATTCAATTTTGAAAAATCAAATTTTGGCCAAAAATACATGAAAATTCTCAAAAAAATAAATGACCATTTTTTAATTGGAAAAAACGTCCTCTTTCGAACCGTGCTACTCAAAAAGCTGTACTACTTTTGTGAGTCGAAATATTCGATTTTATTCAAAATTTTGTGAGTCGAGGTATTCAATTTTGAAAAATCGAATTTTGGCCAAAAATACATGAAAATTCTCAAAAAATAAATGGCCATTTTTTAATTGGAAAAAACGTCCTCTTTCGAACCGTGCTACTCAAAAAGCTGTACTACTTTTGTGAGTCGAGATATTCGATTTTTTTCAAAATTTTGTGAGTCGAGGTATTCAATTTTGAAAAATCAAATTTTGGCCAAAAATACATGAAAATTCTCAAAAAAATAAATGGCCATTTTTTAATTGGAAAAAAACGTCCTCTTTCGAACCGTGCTACTCAAAAAGCTGTACTACTTTTGTGAGTCGAGATATTCGATTTTTTTCAAAATTTTGTGAGCCGAGGTATTCAATTTTGAAAAATCAAATTTTGGCCAAAAATACATGAAAATTCTCAAAAAAATAAATGGCAATTTTTTAATTGGAAAAAACGTCCTCTTTCGAACCGTGCTACTCAAAAAGCTGTACTACTTTTGTGAGTCGAGATATTCGATTTTTTTCAAAATTTTGTGAGTCGAGGTATTAAATTTTGAAAACTCAAATTTTGGCCAAAAATACATGAAAATTCTCAAAAAAATAAATGACCATTTTTTAATTGGAAAAAACGTCCTCTTTCGAACCGTGCTACTCAAAAAGCTGTACTACTTTTGTGAGTCGAGATATTTGATTTTTTTCAAAATGTTGTGAGTCGAGGTATTCAATTTTGAAAAATCGAATTTTGGCCAAAAATTCATGAAAATTCTCAAAAAAATAAATGGCCATTTTTTAATTGGATAAAACGTCCTCTTTCGAACCGTGCTACTTAAAAAGCTGTACTACTTTTGTGAGTCGAGATATTCGATTTTTTTCAAAATTTTGTGAGCCGAGGTATTCAATTTTGAAAAATCAAATTTTGGCCAAAAATACATGAAAATTCTCAAAAAAATAAATGACCATTTTTTAATTGGAAAAAACGTCCTCTTTCGAACCGTGCTACTCAAAAAGCTGTACTACTTTTGTGAGTCGAGATATTCGATTTTTTTCAAAATTTTGTGAGTCGAGGTATTCAATTTTGAAAAATCAAATTTTGGCCAAAAATACATGAAAATTCTCAAAAAAATAAATGGCCATTTTTTAATTGGAAAAAACGTCCTCTTTCGAACCGTGCTACTCAAAAAGCTGTACTACTTTTGTGAGTCGAGATATTCGATTTTTTTCAAAATTTTGTGAGTCGAGGTATTCAATTTTGAAAAATCAAATTTTGGCCAAAAATACATGAAAATTCTCAAAAAAATAAATGGCCATTTTTTAATTGGAAAAAACGTCCTCTTTCGAACCGTGCTACTCAAAAAGCTGTACTACTTTTGTGAGTCGAGATATTCGATTTTTTTCAAAATTTTGTGAGTCGAGGTATTCAATTTTGAAAAATCAAATTTTGGCCAAAAATACATGAAAATTCTCAAAAAAAATAAATGGCCATTTTTTAATTGGAAAAAACGTCCTCTTTCGAACCGTGCTACTCAAAAAGCTGCACTACTTTTGTGAGTCGAGATATTCGATTTTTTTCAAAATTTTGTGAGCCGAGGTATTCAATTTTGAAAAATCAAATTTTGGCCAAAAATACATGAAAATTCTCAAAAAAATAAATGGCCATTTTTTAATTGGAAAAAACGTCCTCTTTCGAACCGTGCTACTCAAAAAGCTGTACTACTTTTGTGAGTCGAGATAACCGATTTTTTTCAAAATTTTGTGAGTCGAGGTATTCAATTTTGAAAAATCAAATTTTGGCCAAAAATACATGAAAATTCTCAAAAAAATAAATGGCCATTTTTTAATTGGAAAAAACGTCCTCTTTCGAACCGTGCTACTCAAAAAGCTGTACTACTTTTGTGAGTCGAGATATTCGATTTTTTTCAAAATTTTGTGAGTCGAGGTATTCAATTTTGAAAAATCAAATTTTGGCCAAAAATACATGAAAATTCTCAAAAAAATAAATGGCCATTTTTTAATTGGAAAAAACGTCCTCTTTCGAACCGTGCTACTCAAAAAGCTGTACTACTTTTGTGAGTCGAGATATTCGATTTTTTTCAAAATTTTGTGAGTCGAGGTATTCAATTTTGAAAAATCAAATTTTGGCCAAAAATACATGAAAATTCTCAAAAAAATAAATGGCCATTTTTTAATTGGAAAAAACGTCCTCTTTCGAACCGTGCTACTCAAAAAGCTGTACTACTTTTGTGAGTCGAGATATTCGATTTTTTTCAAAATTTTGTGAGTCGAGGTATTCAATTTTAAAAAATCAAATTTTGGCCAAAAATACATGAAAATTCTCAAAAAAATAAATGGCCATTTTTTAATTGGAAAAAACGTCCTCTTTCGAACCGTGCTACTCAAAAAGCTGTACTACTTTTGTGAGTCGAGATATTCGATTTTTTTCAAAATTTTGTGAGTCGAGGTATTCAATTTTGAAAAATCAAATTTTGGCCAAAAATACATGAAAATTCTCAAAAAAATAAATGGCCATTTTTTAATTGGAAAAAACGTCCTCTTTCGAACCGTGCTACTCAAAAAGCTGTACTACTTTTGTGAGTCGAGATATTCGATTTTTTTCAAAATTTTGTGAGTCGAGGTATTCAATTTTGAAAAATCAAATTTTGGCCAAAAATACATGAAAATTCTCAAAAAAATAAATGGCCATTTTTTAATTGGAAAAAACGTCCTCTTTCGAACCGTGCTACTCAAAAAGCTGTACTACTTTTGTGAGTCGAGATATTCGATTTTTTTCAAAATTTTGTGAGCCGAGGTATTCAATTTTGAAAAATCAAATTTTGGCCAAAAATACATGAAAATTCTCAAAAAAATAAATGGCCATTTTTTAATTGGAAAAAACGTCCTCTTTCGAACCGTGCTACTCAAAAAGCTGTACTACTTTTGTGAGTCGAGATATTCGATTTTTTTCAAAATTTTGTGAGTCGAGGTATTCAATTTTGAAAAATCAAATTTTGGCCAAAAATACATGAAAATTCTCAGAAAAATAAATGGCCATTTTTTAATTGGAAAAAACGTCCTCTTTCGAACCGTGCTACTCAAAAAGCTGTACTATTTTTGTGAGTCGAGATATTCGATTTTTTTCAAAATTTTGTGAGTCGAGGTATTCAATTTTGAAAAATCAAATTTTGGCCAAAAATACATGAAAATTCTCAAAAAAATAAATGGCCATTTGGGTGCCCTGGTAGTCTAGTGGGTAGTGTGCTAGACTATTAGCGTGAGGGTCGTGGGTTCGATTCCCACCAGAGACTCTGGTCTGTGACACTACACCGAGCACATAGTCAAGTTACTTCGCTCGTATATAATTAGGATATAATTTGTAATTGTATTGTAACTAATAAATAAATAAATAAATAAATGGCCATTTTTTAATTGGAAAAAACGTCCTCTTTCGAACCGTGCTACTCAAAAAGCTGTACTACTTTTGTGAGTCGAGATATTCGATTTTTTTCAAAATTTTGTGAGTCGAGGTATTCAATTTTGAAAAATCAAATTTTGGCCAAAAATACATGAAAATTCTCAAAAAAATAAATGGCCATTTTTTAATTGGAAAAAACGTCCTCTTTCGAACCGTGCTACTCAAAAAGCTGTACTACTTTTGTGAGTCGAGATATTCGATTTTTTTCAAAATTTTGTGAGTCGAGGTATTCAATTTTGAAAAATCAAATTTTGGCCAAAAATACATGAAAATTCTCAAAAAAATAAATGGCCATTTTTTAATTGGAAAAAACGTCCTCTTTCGAACCGTGCTACTCAAAAAGCTGTACTACTTTTGTGAGTCGAGATATTCGATTTTTTTCAAAATTTTGTGAGCCGAGGTATTCAATTTTGAAAAATCAAATTTTGGCCAAAAATACATGAAAATTCTCAAAAAAATAAATGGCCATTTTTTAATTGGAAAAAACGTCCTCTTTCGAACCGAGCTACTCAAAAAGCTGTACTACTTTTGTGAGTCGAGATATTCGATTTTTTTCAAAATGTTGTGAGTCGAGGTATATAATTTTGAAAAATCGAATTTTGGCCAAAAATTCATGAAAATTCTCAAAAAAATAAATGGCCATTTTTTAATTGGATAAAACGTCCTCTCTCGAACCGTGCTACTCAAAAAGCTGTACTACTTTTGTGAATCGAGATATTCGATTTTTTTCAAAATTTTGTGAGTCGAGGTATTCAATTTTGAAAAATCGAATTTCGGCCAAAAATACATGAAAATTCTCAAAAAAACAAATGGCCATTTTTTAATTGGAAAAAACGTCCTCTTTCGAACCGCGCTACTCAAAAAGCTGTACTACTTTTGTGAGTCGAGATATTCGATTTTTTTCAAAATTTTGTGAGTCGAGGTATTCAATTTTGAAAAATCAAATTTTGGCCAAAAATACATGAAAATTCTCAAAAAAATAAATGGCCATTTTTTAATTGGAAAAAACGTCCTCTTTCGAACCGTGCTACTCAAAAAGCTATACTACTTTTGTGAGTCGAGATATTCGATTTTTTTCAAAATTTTGTGAGCCGAGGTATTCAATTTTGAGAAATCAATTTTTGGCCAAAAATACATGAAAATTCTCAAAAAAATAAATGGCCATTTTTTAATTGGAAAAAACGTCCTCTTTCGAACCGTGCTACTCAAAAAGCTGTACTACTTTTGTGAGTCGAGATATTCGATTTTTTTCAAAATTTTGTGAGTCGAGGTATTCAATTTTGAAAAATCAAATTTTGGCCAAAAATACATGAAAATTCTCAAAAAAATAAATGACCATTTTTTAATTGGAAAAAACGTCCTCTTTCGAACCGTGCTACTCAAAAAGCTGTACTACTTTTGTGAGTCGAGATATTCGATTTTATTCAAAATTTTGTGAGTCGAGGTATTCAATTTTGAAAAATCGAATTTTGGCCAAAAATACATGAAAATTCTCAAAAAAATAAATGGCCATTTTTTAATTGGAAAAAACGTCCTCTTTCGAACCGTGCTACTCAAAAAGCTGTACTACTTTTGTGAGTCGAGATATTCGATTTTTTTCAAAATTTTGTGAGTCGAGGTATTCAATTTTGAAAAATCGAATTTTGGCCAAAAATACATGAAAATTCTCAAAAAAATAAATGGCCATTTTTTAATTGGAAAAAACGTCCTCTTTCGAACCGTGCTACTCAAAAAGCTGTACTACTTTTGTGAGTCGAGATATTCGATTTTATTCAAAATTTTGTGAGTCGAGGTATTCAATTTTGAAAAATCGAATTTTGGCCAAAAATACATGAAAATTCTCAAAAAAATAAATGGCCATTTTTTAATTGGAAAAAACGTCCTCTTTCGAACCGTGCTACTCAAAAAGCTGTACTACTTTTGTGAGTCGAGATATTCGATTTTATTCAAAATTTTGTGAGTCGAGGTATTCAATTTTGAAAAATCGAATTTTGGCCAAAAATACATGAAAATTCTCAAAAAAATAAATGGCCATTTTTTAATTGGAAAAAACGTCCTCTTTCGAACCGTGCTACTCAAAAAGCTGTACTACTTTTGTGAGTCGAGATATTCGATTTTATTCAAAATTTTGTGAGTCGAGGTATTCAATTTTGAAAAATCGAATTTTGGCCAAAAATACATGAAAATTCTCAAAAAAATAAATGGCCATTTTTTAATTGGAAAAAACGTCCTCTTTCGAACCGTGCTACTCAAAAAGCTGTACTACTTTTGTGAGTCGAGATATTCGATTTTTTTCAAAATTTTGTGAGTCGAGGTATTCAATTTTGAAAAATCAAATTTTGGCCAAAAATACATGAAAATTCTCAAAAAAATAAATGGCCATTTTTTAATTGGAAAAAACGTCCTCTTTCGAACCGTGCTACTCAAAAAGCTGTACTACTTTTGTGAGTCGAGATATTCGATTTTTTTCAAAATTTTGTGAGTCGAGGTATTCAATTTTGAAAAATCAAATTTTGGCCAAAAATACATGAAAATTCTCAAAAAAATAAATGGCCATTTTTTAATTGGAAAAAACGTCCTCTTTCGAACCGTGCTACTCAAAAAGCTGTACTACTTTTGTGAGTCGAGATATTCGATTTTTTTCAAAATTTTGTGAGTCGAGGTATTCAATTTTAAAAAATCAAATTTTGGCCAAAAATACATGAAAATTCTCAAAAAAATAAATGGCCATTTTTTAATTGGAAAAAACGTCCTCTTTCGAACCGTGCTACTCAAAAAGCTGTACTACTTTTGTGAGTCGAGATATTCGATTTTTTTCAAAATTTTGTGAGTCGAGGTATTCAATTTTGAAAAATCAAATTTTGGCCAAAAATACATGAAAATTCTCAAAAAAATAAATGGCCATTTTTTAATTGGAAAAAACGTCCTCTTTCGAACCGTGCTACTCAAAAAGCTGTACTACTTTTGTGAGTCGAGATATTCGATTTTTTTCAAAATTTTGTGAGTCGAGGTATTCAATTTTGAAAAATCAAATTTTGGCCAAAAATACATGAAAATTCTCAAAAAAATAAATGGCCATTTTTTAATTGGAAAAAACGTCCTCTTTCGAACCGTGCTACTCAAAAAGCTGTACTACTTTTGTGAGTCGAGATATTCGATTTTTTTCAAAATTTTGTGAGCCGAGGTATTCAATTTTGAAAAATCAAATTTTGGCCAAAAATACATGAAAATTCTCAAAAAAATAAATGGCCATTTTTTAATTGGAAAAAACGTCCTCTTTCGAACCGTGCTACTCAAAAAGCTGTACTACTTTTGTGAGTCGAGATATTCGATTTTTTTCAAAATTTTGTGAGTCGAGGTATTCAATTTTGAAAAATCAAATTTTGGCCAAAAATACATGAAAATTCTCAGAAAAATAAATGGCCATTTTTTAATTGGAAAAAACGTCCTCTTTCGAACCGTGCTACTCAAAAAGCTGTACTATTTTTGTGAGTCGAGATATTCGATTTTTTTCAAAATTTTGTGAGTCGAGGTATTCAATTTTGAAAAATCAAATTTTGGCCAAAAATACATGAAAATTCTCAAAAAAATAAATGGCCATTTGGGTGCCCTGGTAGTCTAGTGGGTAGTGTGCTAGACTATTAGCGTGAGGGTCGTGGGTTCGATTCCCACCAGAGACTCTGGTCTGTGACACTACACCGAGCACATAGTCAAGTTACTTCGCTCGTATATAATTAGGATATAATTTGTAATTGTATTGTAACTAATAAATAAATAAATAAATAAATGGCCATTTTTTAATTGGAAAAAACGTCCTCTTTCGAACCGTGCTACTCAAAAAGCTGTACTACTTTTGTGAGTCGAGATATTCGATTTTTTTCAAAATTTTGTGAGTCGAGGTATTCAATTTTGAAAAATCAAATTTTGGCCAAAAATACATGAAAATTCTCAAAAAAATAAATGGCCATTTTTTAATTGGAAAAAACGTCCTCTTTCGAACCGTGCTACTCAAAAAGCTGTACTACTTTTGTGAGTCGAGATATTCGATTTTTTTCAAAATTTTGTGAGTCGAGGTATTCAATTTTGAAAAATCAAATTTTGGCCAAAAATACATGAAAATTCTCAAAAAAATAAATGGCCATTTTTTAATTGGAAAAAACGTCCTCTTTCGAACCGTGCTACTCAAAAAGCTGTACTACTTTTGTGAGTCGAGATATTCGATTTTTTTCAAAATTTTGTGAGCCGAGGTATTCAATTTTGAAAAATCAAATTTTGGCCAAAAATACATGAAAATTCTCAAAAAAATAAATGGCCATTTTTTAATTGGAAAAAACGTCCTCTTTCGAACCGAGCTACTCAAAAAGCTGTACTACTTTTGTGAGTCGAGATATTCGATTTTTTTCAAAATGTTGTGAGTCGAGGTATATAATTTTGAAAAATCGAATTTTGGCCAAAAATTCATGAAAATTCTCAAAAAAATAAATGGCCATTTTTTAATTGGATAAAACGTCCTCTCTCGAACCGTGCTACTCAAAAAGCTGTACTACTTTTGTGAATCGAGATATTCGATTTTTTTCAAAATTTTGTGAGTCGAGGTATTCAATTTTGAAAAATCGAATTTCGGCCAAAAATACATGAAAATTCTCAAAAAAACAAATGGCCATTTTTTAATTGGAAAAAACGTCCTCTTTCGAACCGCGCTACTCAAAAAGCTGTACTACTTTTGTGAGTCGAGATATTCGATTTTTTTCAAAATTTTGTGAGTCGAGGTATTCAATTTTGAAAAATCAAATTTTGGCCAAAAATACATGAAAATTCTCAAAAAAATAAATGGCCATTTTTTAATTGGAAAAAACGTCCTCTTTCGAACCGTGCTACTCAAAAAGCTATACTACTTTTGTGAGTCGAGATATTCGATTTTTTTCAAAATTTTGTGAGCCGAGGTATTCAATTTTGAGAAATCAATTTTTGGCCAAAAATACATGAAAATTCTCAAAAAAATAAATGGCCATTTTTTAATTGGAAAAAACGTCCTCTTTCGAACCGTGCTACTCAAAAAGCTGTACTACTTTTGTGAGTCGAGATATTCGATTTTTTTCAAAATTTTGTGAGTCGAGGTATTCAATTTTGAAAAATCAAATTTTGGCCAAAAATACATGAAAATTCTCAAAAAAATAAATGACCATTTTTTAATTGGAAAAAACGTCCTCTTTCGAACCGTGCTACTCAAAAAGCTGTACTACTTTTGTGAGTCGAGATATTCGATTTTATTCAAAATTTTGTGAGTCGAGGTATTCAATTTTGAAAAATCGAATTTTGGCCAAAAATACATGAAAATTCTCAAAAAAATAAATGGCCATTTTTTAATTGGAAAAAACGTCCTCTTTCGAACCGTGCTACTCAAAAAGCTGTACTACTTTTGTGAGTCGAGATATTCGATTTTTTTCAAAATTTTGTGAGTCGAGGTATTCAATTTTGAAAAATCGAATTTTGGCCAAAAATACATGAAAATTCTCAAAAAAATAAATGGCCATTTTTTAATTGGAAAAAACGTCCTCTTTCGAACCGTGCTACTCAAAAAGCTGTACTACTTTTGTGAGTCGAGATATTCGATTTTATTCAAAATTTTGTGAGTCGAGGTATTCAATTTTGAAAAATCGAATTTTGGCCAAAAATACATGAAAATTCTCAAAAAAATAAATGGCCATTTTTTAATTGGAAAAAACGTCCTCTTTCGAACCGTGCTACTCAAAAAGCTGTACTACTTTTGTGAGTCGAGATATTCGATTTTATTCAAAATTTTGTGAGTCGAGGTATTCAATTTTGAAAAATCGAATTTTGGCCAAAAATACATGAAAATTCTCAAAAAAATAAATGGCCATTTTTTAATTGGAAAAAACGTCCTCTTTCGAACCGTGCTACTCAAAAAGCTGTACTACTTTTGTGAGTCGAGATATTCGATTTTATTCAAAATTTTGTGAGTCGAGGTATTCAATTTTGAAAAATCGAATTTTGGCCAAAAATACATGAAAATTCTCAAAAAAATAAATGGCCATTTTTTAATTGGAAAAAACGTCCTCTTTCGAACCGTGCTACTCAAAAAGCTGTACTACTTTTGTGAGTCGAGATATTCGATTTTTTTCAAAATTTTGTGAGTCGAGGTATTCAATTTTGAAAAATCAAATTTTGGCCAAAAATACATGAAAATTCTCAAAAAAATAAATGGCCATTTTTTAATTGGAAAAAACGTCCTCTTTCGAACCGTGCTACTCAAAAAGCTGTACTACTTTTGTGAGTCGAGATATTCGATTTTTTTCAAAATTTTGTGAGTCGAGGTATTCAATTTTAAAAAATCAAATTTTGGCCAAAAATACATGAAAATTCTCAAAAAAATAAATGGCCATTTTTTAATTGGAAAAAACGTCCTCTTTCGAACCGTGCTACTCAAAAAGCTGTACTACTTTTGTGAGTCGAGATATTCGATTTTTTTCAAAATTTTGTGAGTCGTGGTATTCAATTTTGAAAAATCAAATTTTGGCCAAAAATACATGAAAATTCTCAAAAAAATAAATGGCCATTTTTTAATTGGAAAAAACGTCCTCTTTCGAACCGTGCTACTCAAAAAGCTGTACTACTTTTGTGAGTCGAGATATTCGATTTTTTTCAAAATTTTGTGAGTCGAGGTATTCAATTTTGAAAAATCAAATTTTGGCCAAAAATACATGAAAATTCTCAAAAAAATAAATGGCCATTTTTTAATTGGAAAAAACGTCCTCTTTCGAACCGTGCTACTCAAAAAGCTGTACTACTTTTGTGAGTCGAGATATTCGATTTTTTTCAAAATTTTGTGAGCCGAGGTATTCAATTTTGAAAAATCAAATTTTGGCCAAAAATACATGAAAATTCTCAAAAAAATAAATGGCCATTTTTTAATTGGAAAAAACGTCCTCTTTCGAACCGCGCTACTCAAAAAGCTGTACTACTTTTGTGAGTCGAGATATTCGATTTTTTTCAAAATTTTGTGAGTCGAGGTATTCAATTTTGAAAAATCAAATTTTGGCCAAAAATACATGAAAATTCTCAAAAAAATAAATGGCCATTTTTTAATTGGAAAAAACGTCCTCTTTCGAACCGTGCTACTCAAAAAGCTGTACTACTTTTGTGAGTCGAGATATTCGATTTTTTTCAAAATTTTGTGAGCCGAGGTATTCAATTTTGAGAAATCAATTTTTGGCCAAAAATACATGAAAATTCTCAAAAAAATAAATGGACATTTTTTAATTGGAAAAAACATCCTCTTTCGAACCGTGCTACTCAAAAAGCTGTACTACTTTTCTGAGTCGAGATATTCGATTTTTTTCAAAATTTTGTGAGTCGAGGTATTCAATTTTGAAAAATCAAATTTTGGCCAAAAATACATGAAAATTCTCAAAAAAATAAATGACCATTTTTTAATTGGAAAAAACGTCCTCTTTCGAACCGTGCTACTCAAAAAGCTGTACTACTTTTGTGAGTCGAGATATTCGATTTTATTCAAAATTTTGTGAGTCGAGGTATTCAATTTTGAAAAATCGAATTTTGGCCAAAAATACATGAAAATTCTCAAAAAAATAAATGGCCATTTTTTAATTGGAAAAAACGTCCTCTTTCGAACCGTGCTACTCAAAAAGCTGTACTACTTTTGTGAGTCGAGATATTCGATTTTTTTCAAAATTTTGTGAGTCGAGGTATTCAATTTTGAAAAATCGAATTTTGGCCAAAAATACATGAAAATTCTCAAAAAAATAAATGGCCATTTTTTAATTGGAAAAAACGTCCTCTTTCGAACCGTGCTACTCAAAAAGCTGTACTACTTTTGTGAGTCGAGATATTCGATTTTATTCAAAATTTTGTGAGTCGAGGTATTCAATTTTGAAAAATCGAATTTTGGCCAAAAATACATGAAAATTCTCAAAAAAATAAATGGCCATTTTTTAATTGGAAAAAACGTCCTCTTTCGAACCGTGCTACTCAAAAAGCTGTACTACTTTTGTGAGTCGAGATATTCGATTTTATTCAAAATTTTGTGAGTCGAGGTATTCAATTTTGAAAAATCGAATTTTGGCCAAAAATACATGAAAATTCTCAAAAAAATAAATGGCCATTTTTTAATTGGAAAAAACGTCCTCTTTCGAACCGTGCTACTCAAAAAGCTGTACTACTTTTGTGAGTCGAGATATTCGATTTTATTCAAAATTTTGTGAGTCGAGGTATTCAATTTTGAAAAATCGAATTTTGGCCAAAAATACATGAAAATTCTCAAAAAAATAAATGGCCATTTTTTAATTGGAAAAAACGTCCTCTTTCGAACCGTGCTACTCAAAAAGCTGTACTACTTTTGTGAGTCGAGATATTCGATTTTTTTAAAAATTTTGTGAGTCGAGGTATTCAATTTTGAAAAATCAAATTTTGGCCAAAAATACATGAAAATTCTCAAAAAAATAAATGGCCATTTTTTAATTGGAAAAAACGTCCTCTTTCGAACCGTGCTACTCAAAAAGCTGTACTACTTTTGTGAGTCGAGATATTCGATTTTTTTCAAAATTTTGTGAGTCGAGGTATTCAATTTTGAAAAATCAAATTTTGGCCAAAAATACATGAAAATTCTCAAAAAAATAAATGGCCATTTTTTAATTGGAAAAAACGTCCTCTTTCGAACCGTGCTACTCAAAAAGCTGTACTACTTTTGTGAGTCGAGATATTCGATTTTTTTCAAAATTTTGTGAGTCGAGGTATTCAATTTTGAAAAATCAAATTTTGGCCAAAAATACATGAAAATTCTCAAAAAAATAAATGGCCATTTTTTAATTGGAAAAAACGTCCTCTTTCGAACCGTGCTACTCAAAAAGCTGTACTACTTTTGTGAGTCGAGATATTCGATTTTTTTCAAAATGTTGTGAGTCGAGGTATTCAATTTTGAAAAATCGAATTTTGGCCAAAAATTCATGAAAATTCTCAAAAAAATAAATGGCCATTTTTTAATTGGATAAAACGTCCTCTTTCGAACCGTGCTACTCAAAAAGCTGTACTACTTTTGTGAATCGAGATATTCGATTTTTTTCAAAATTTTGTGAGTCGAGGTATTCAATTTTGAAAAATCGAATTTCGGCCAAAAATACATGAAAATTCTCAAAAAAATAAATGGCCATTTTTTAATTGGAAAAAACGTCCTCTTTCGAACCGTGCTACTCAAAAAGCTGTACTACTTTTGTGAGTCGAGATATTCGATTTTTTTCAAAATTTTGTGAGCCGAGGTATTCAATTTTGAGAAATCAATTTTTGGCCAAAAATACATGAAAATTCTCAAAAAAATAAATGGCCATTTTTTAATTGGAAAAAACGTCCTCTTTCGAACCGTGCTACTCAAAAAGCTGTACTACTTTTGTGAGTCGAGATATTCGATTTTTTTCAAAATTTTGTGAGTCGAGGTATTCAATTTTGAAAAATCAAATTTTGGCCAAAAATACATGAAAATTCTCAAAAAAATAAATGACCATTTTTTAATTGGAAAAAACGTCCTCTTTCGAACCGTGCTACTCAAAAAGCTGTACTACTTTTGTGAGTCGAGATATTCGATTTTATTCAAAATTTTGTGAGTCGAGGTATTCAATTTTGAAAAATCGAATTTTGGCCAAAAATACATGAAAATTCTCAAAAAAATAAATGGCCATTTTTTAATTGGAAAAAACGTCCTCTTTCGAACCGTGCTACTCAAAAAGCTGTACTACTTTTGTGAGTCGAGATATTCGATTTTTTTCAAAATTTTGTGAGTCGAGGTATTCAATTTTGAAAAATCAAATTTTGGCCAAAAATACATGAAAATTCTCAAAAAAATAAATGGCCATTTTTTAATTGGAAAAAACGTCCTCTTTCGAACCGTGCTACTCAAAAAGCTGTACTACTTTTGTGAGTCGAGATATTCGATTTTTTTCAAAATGTTGTGAGTCGAGGTATTCAATTTTGAAAAATCGAATTTTGGCCAAAAATTCATGAAAATTCTCAAAAAAATAAATGGCCATTTTTTAATTGGATAAAACGTCCTCTTTCGAACCGTGCTACTCAAAAAGCTGTACTACTTTTGTGAATCGAGATATTCGATTTTTTTCAAAATTTTGTGAGTCGAGGTATTCAATTTTGAAAAATCGAATTTCGGCCAAAAATACATGAAAATTCTCAAAAAAATAAATGGCCATTTTTTAATTGGAAAAAACGTCCTCTTTCGAACCGTGCTACTCAAAAAGCTGTACTACTTTTGTGAGTCGAGATATTCGATTTTTTTCAAAATTTTGTGAGCCGAGGTATTCAATTTTGAGAAATCAATTTTTGGCCAAAAATACATGAAAATTCTCAAATTTTGAAAAATCAAATTTTGGCCAAAAATACATGAAAATTCTCAAAAAAATAAATGGCCATTTTTTAATTGGAAAAAACGTCCTCTTTCGAACCGTGCTACTCAAAAAGCTGTACTACTTTTGTGAGTCGAGATATTCGATTTTTTTCAAAATTTTGTGAGTCGAGGTATTCAATTTTGAAAAATCAAATTTTGGCCAAAAATACATGAAAATTCTCAAAAAAATAAATGGCCATTTTTTAATTGGAAAAAACGTCCTCTTTCGAACCGTGCTACTCAAAAAGCTGTACTACTTTTGTGAGTCGAGATATTCGATTTTTTTCAAAATTTTGTGAGTCGAGGTATTCAATTTTGAAAAATCAAATTTTGGCCAAAAATACATGAAAATTCTCAAAAAAATAAATGGCCATTTTTTAATTGGAAAAAACGTCCTCTTTCGAACCGTGCTACTCAAAAAGCTGTACTACTTTTGTGAGTCGAGATATTCGATTTTTTTCAAAATGTTGTGAGTCGAGGTATTCAATTTTGAAAAATCGAATTTTGGCCAAAAATTCATGAAAATTCTCAAAAAAATAAATGGCCATTTTTTAATTGGATAAAACGTCCTCTTTCGAACCGTGCTACTCAAAAAGCTGTACTACTTTTGTGAATCGAGATATTCGATATTTTTCAAAATTTTGTGAGTCGAGGTATTCAATTTTGAAAAATCGAATTTCGGCCAAAAATACATGAAAATTCTCAAAAAAATAAATGGCCATTTTTTAATTGGAAAAAACGTCCTCTTTCGAACCGTGCTACTCAAAAAGCTGTACTA
This sequence comes from Sarcophaga subvicina, assembly GCA_936449025.2. Taxonomy (NCBI): domain Eukaryota; kingdom Metazoa; phylum Arthropoda; class Insecta; order Diptera; family Sarcophagidae; genus Sarcophaga; species Sarcophaga subvicina. Next base: position 3,380 of record CAKZFR020000149.1, on the reverse strand, counting down.
CTTTTGTGAGTCGAGATATTCGATTTTTTTCAAAATTTTGTGAGCCGAGGTATTCAATTTTGAGAAATCAATTTTTGGCCAAAAATACATGAAAATTCTCAAAAAAATAAATGGCCATTTTTTAATTGGAAAAAACGTCCTCTTTCGAACCGTGCTACTCAAAAAGCTGTACTACTTTTGTGAGTCGAGATATTCGATTTTTTTCAAAATTTTGTGAGTCGAGGTATTCAATTTTGAAAAATCAAATTTTGGCCAAAAATACATGAAAATTCTCAAAAAAATAAATGACCATTTTTTAATTGGAAAAAACGTCCTCTTTCGAACCGTGCTACTCAAAAAGCTGTACTACTTTTGTGAGTCGAGATATTCGATTTTATTCAAAATTTTGTGAGTCGAGGTATTCAATTTTGAAAAATCGAATTTTGGCCAAAAATACATGAAAATTCTCAAAAAAATAAATGGCCATTTTTTAATTGGAAAAAACGTCCTCTTTCGAACCGTGCTACTCAAAAAGCTGTACTACTTTTGTGAGTCGAGATATTCGATTTTTTTCAAAATTTTGTGAGTCGAGGTATTCAATTTTGAAAAATCAAATTTTGGCCAAAAATACATGAAAATTCTCAAAAAAATAAATGGCCATTTTTTAATTGGAAAAAACGTCCTCTTTCGAACCGTGCTACTCAAAAAGCTGTACTACTTTTGTGAGTCGAGATATTCGATTTTTTTCAAAATTTTGTGAGTCGAGGTATTCAATTTTGAAAAATCAAATTTTGGCCAAAAATACATGAAAATTCTCAAAAAAATAAATGGCCATTTTTTAATTGGAAAAAACGTCGTCTTTCGAACCGTGCTACTCAAAAAGCTGTACTACTTTTGAGTCGAGATATTCGATTTTTTTCAAAATTTTGTGAGTCGAGGTATTCAATTTTGAAAAAATCAAATTTTGGCCAAAAATACATGAAAATTCTCAAAAAAATAAATGGCCATTTTTTTATTGGAAAAAACGTCCTCTTTCGAACCGTGCTACTCAAAAAGCTGTACTACTTTTGTGAGTCGAGATATTCGATTTTTTTTCAAAATGTTGTGAGTCGAGGTATTCAATTTTGAAAAATCGAATTTTGGCCAAAAATTCATGAAAATTCTCAAAAAAATAAATGGCCATTTTTTAATTGGATAAAACGTCCTCTTTCGAACCGTGCTACTAAAAAAGCTGTACTACTTTTGTGAATCGAGATATTCGATTTTTTTCAAAATTTTGTGAGTCGAGGTATTCAATTTTGAAAAATCGAATTTCGGCCAAAAATACATGAAAATTCTCAAAAAAATAAATGGCCATTTTTTAATTGGAAAAAACGTCCTCTTTCGAACCGTGCTACTCAAAAAGCTGTACTACTTTTGTGAGTCGAGATATTCGATTTTTTTCAAAATTTTGTGAGTCGAGGTATTCAATTTTGAAAAATCAAATTTTGGCCAAAAATACATGAAAATTCTCAAAAAATAAATGGCTATTTTTTAATTGGAAAAAACGTCCTCTTTCGAACCGTGCTACTCAAAAAGCTGTACTACTTTTGTGAGTCGAGATATTCGATTTTTTTCAAAATTTTGTGAGTCGAGGTATTCAATTTTGAAAAATCGAATTTTGGCCAAAAATACATGAAAATTCTCAAAAAAATAAATGGCCATTTTTTAATTGGAAAAAACGTCCTCTTTCGAACCGTGCTACTCAAAAAGCTGTACTACTTTTGTGAGTCGAGATATTCGATTTTATTCAAAATTTTGTGAGTCGAGGTATTCAATTTTGAAAAATCGAATTTTGGCCAAAAATACATGAAAATTCTCAAAAAAATAAATGGCCATTTTTTAATTGGAAAAAACGTCCTCTTTCGAACCGTGCTACTCAAAAAGCTGTACTACTTTTGTGAGTCGAGATATTCGATTTTATTCAAAATTTTGTGAGTCGAGGTATTCAATTTTGAAAAATCGAATTTTGGCCAAAAATACATGAAAATTCTCAAAAAAATAAATGACCATTTTTTAATTGGAAAAAACGTCCTCTTTCGAACCGTGCTACTCAAAAAGCTGTACAACTTTTGTGAGTCGAGATATTCAATTTTTTTCAAAATTTTGTGAGTCGAGGTATTCAATTTTGAAAAATCTAATTTTGGCCAAAAATACATGAAAATTCTCAAAAAAATAAATGGCCATTTTTTAATTGGAAAAAACGTCCTCTTTCGAACCGTGCTACTCAAAAAGCTGTACTACTTTTGTGAGTCGAGATATTCGATTTTTTTCAAAATTTTGTGAGTCGAGGTATTCAATTTTGAAAAATCAAATTTTGGCCAAAAATACATGAAAATTCTCAAAAAAATAAATGGCCATTTTTTAATTGGAAAAAACGTCCTCTTTCGAACCGTGCTACTCAAAAAGCTGTACTACTTTTGTGAGTCGAGATATTCGATTTTTTTCAAAATTTTGTGAGTCGAGGTATTCAATTTTGAAAAATCAAATTTTGGCCAAAAATACATGAAAATTCTCAAAAAAATAAATGGCCATTTTTTAATTGGAAAAAACGTTCTCTTTCGAACCGTGCTACTCAAAAAGCTGTACTACTTTTGTGAGTCGAGATATTCGATTTTTTTCAAAATGTTGTGAGTCGAGGTATTCAATTTTGAAAAATCGAATTTTGGCCAAAAATTCATGAAAATTCTCAAAAAAATAAATGGCCATTTTTTAATTGGATAAAACGTCCTCTTTCGAACCGTGCTACTCAAAAAGCTGTACTACTTTTGTGAATCGAGATATTCGATTTTTTTCAAAATTTTGTGAGTCGAGGTATTCAATTTTGAAAAATCGAATTTCGGCCAAAAATACATGAAAATTCTCAAAAAAATAAATGGCCATTTTTTAATTGGAAAAAACGTCCTCTTTCGAACCGTGCTACTCAAAAAGCTGTACTACTTTTGTGAGTCGAGATATTCGATTTTTTTCAAAATTTTGTGAGCCGAGGTATTCAATTTTGAGAAATCAATTTTTGGCCAAAAATACATGAAAATTCTCAAAAAAATAAATGGCCATTTTTTAATTGGAAAAAACGTCCTCTTTCGAACCGTGCTACTCAAAAAGCTGTACTACTTTTGTGAGTCGAGATATTCGATTTTTTTCAAAATTTTGTGAGTCGAGGTATTCAATTTTGAAAAATCAAATTTTGGCCAAAAATACATGAAAATTCTCAAAAAAATAAATGACCATTTTTTAATTGGAAAAAACGTCCTCTTTCGAACCGTGCTACTCAAAAAGCTGTACTACTTTTGTGAGTCGAGATATTCGATTTTATTCAAAATTTTGTGAGTCGAGGTATTCAATTTTGAAAAATCGAATTT